>JAJMGH010000019.1:0-189288 GCA_030568555.1 Suhomyces bolitotheri
GCTATGGAAAAGTAGATGTTAGTGGAAGAGACTCCCGTTGCCGTAGTAAAATCAAGCAAACATAAAAGAAGAAGGATTTGGAGAAAGATGGAATTGAGCTTTACCAACTGAAAAATTCCTACACTTTTGAGCTTGAACGGCGACCCGAAGGAGTACTTGACTTTAATAGGGCCATGGTAGTTTCTGAATGTTAGCTGGTAAAATTGGAATATAGCAAGAACGCCTATCGCAACATTGAATGCAAGATTAACTGCAGAAATGAAACATGGGTTGATAGTATTATGATGAGGGTCATATAGGGGATTGAATATCGAATTCCGGAAATTACAATAATTCCCACTCGGTAGTGTTGAGTTTATCATATCGTGTGTTAAGATGGCTTATCAAACCACGGATAATGCATTCCATTTATAGTGATAAGAGAGCCGTTCTAGTCAGTCTATATACAGGTATATTTCACATTGGGATGCATGAAGTATGACTTAGAGAAAACCTTTTCCGAGAACCAGCAAGGGTGAACCAAGAGTAGGTGTAATAAGCAAAGCTACGGGTATAAACGGCAAAGCTGATTGGCACAGAGTCTACGTTGCTAGCCGAATCGTTCCATGTTCGATCATGACTCATTCTCAGTATATGCCTAAGATGGAAAGGCTGCTGCAAACAGATGCAGGCCTGAGGGGAGGATTTTCACTATGTTCACCGAAAAAGACTAAAACAATTCTACAATTTTCTAAGCGACTGATTTTTTTTTATTTATTTATTTATAGTTTTCTCAATTGAATTAAAATGTACTGTTCTTTATTATTCAAGAACGACCACTAAATCACCGGCATCAACCATATCCCCGTTCTTGTGGTAAATCTTCAACACTTTACCAGCTCTAGTGGCAGGGACGATCATCTCTGTCTTCATTGCTTCAACCACCACTAAGCCTTGGCCGGCAGTAACAACATCGCCTACCTTCACCAACGATTTCCAAAATCTTCCTGAAAATTCAGAGAAGACCATTTCTGCACTTTCGTCAAAGGTTTCGTTAGAGGCAATAGTGTTTCCACCCTGTTCTAATTCACTGTTGGAAATTTGGATCAACCGATTAAATTCCTCCAATTTTTCCCCAGTTTGATTCTTTTGGAATTCTTCAATGGATTCAGTGTTCTCTTGAATCCACTCCATATACTCAGTGTGATTGAACACAGAATCCACAATATCAACCTTGAATTTTCCTGCGTTCATTTCTTCGGTAAATCTATCGACTTCTTCTTCAGAAACTGGGTAAAATTCGATTTGGTCAAATGGACTCAACAACCAAGGCTTTTCACCGGAATGCGCAGCTAAGGTCAACTTGTCCCATATAGGAACAGTTCTACCAACTAACTGATAACCCCCTGGGGATTCCATGGTATAGATACACATATAGTTACCACCAATCCCAACTGTACCGTTTGGAGTGAAGGTTCTGGAAGGA
The DNA here is from genome assembly GCA_030568555.1 of Suhomyces bolitotheri. NCBI lineage: Eukaryota > Fungi > Ascomycota > Pichiomycetes > Serinales > Debaryomycetaceae > Suhomyces > Suhomyces bolitotheri. Next base: position 1,466 of record JAJMGH010000019.1, read on the forward strand.
TTGTATTTAGTTCCCAACAATCTATGTCTTGGGTCCAAAGGCACCGCACATGGAGCACCTAAGAATACATCACCCAATCCTAGAACCAAGTATCTGGCAGTGTAAAGCATATCCTTTACTTCATTCCTATGGAGTCCGTTAATGCTGGCAATAAAGTCCACATTGTTTGGTAACCATGGTGCTTCACTTCTGATGGTTTCTTGATACCTCTTGACTGCATCTAAGGTCTTTTTGTCTTCAAAGGCCATAGGTAACTTGATAATTCTCGATTTCACCTCCCATTTATTGATGAAGACAATTTCTTTCTCATACGAAATCAAAGTCTGCACTAAAGTCTGTTGGGTGATTTCTGAATCAAATTCAATCAAAACCGACCTGACACCTTGAGACATTTCAACAATACCAGTAGTCTTGTGTTCTTTAACCATTTCAATAAGCTTATGAATTCTGTAGGATAAGTTCAAATCCAATTCATTGTTACCATATTCTACCAAAACGTATCGATCACCAGCTTGGCGATAAGTTACCTTTGGAGCATTGGATGAAACCTTAAATTCATGCAAAATTGGGTCTTCAGGTTCAATAGTCTTACCTTCGAATGATGGCAATGTGCCGCAAAGATCTTCAATGATATGATCCTGATGAGTCTTCAAAGATTTAGCAGTTTCGTAAGATAACGGCACAAATTGAATAAGCTCGCCAGGTTTCACCTGGCCGATCTTCCACATTTCTGCTTCAGCAACCACAGCTTGACAAACGAAACCCCCCAATGAAGGTCCGTCACATGTCAAAATAACAGGTTCATCACCTGTGAAGTTGATAGCACCCAAAGAATAAACATAATCGTGTGCATTCGAAGGGTGCAAACCTGCCTCACCACCATCAGCTCTAGCCCATTTTGGTTTTGGTCCAATTAACCTAACACCGAACCTATTTGAATTGTAATGAACTTTCCAGGCTTCGCTAAAGAATTCCTTGACGTATTCGGCCTTAAAAAAATCAGGGGAACCATGGGGTCCGCAAGTAACACCAACTTTCCAGATCTTATTATTAAATGAAGGAATTAATGACGCTGGAATCGAAGTTGGTTCAGAAACACAAGATGGTAAAGTCGAACTCGAAACTTCAGGTTGGGACAAGAACAATACATCTCCTAATTTTAAGGCTCTACCATTGTAACCACCTAAATTTCCTAAAGCAAAAGTAGATCTCGAGCCTAAGTATTCAGTGACATCAATACCACCTCTAATACTCAAGTATGCCCTGCATCCACTCTGTAATTTTCCAATAGACAACTTGTCACCCTTTTTGATATTAATAGGCTCCCATTGAGGAACCAAGTTTCCATTGATTTCAACATTGGTTTTACCACCAGTAACGGCAATTATACTGTCATGATGGAATAATATCTTAGGTCCGTTCAAAGTAATTTCAATTCCAGGACTAGCCTTGTGATTACCAACAATTCTATTGGCAATTCTAAAGGAATATTCATCCATACATCCTGATGGAGGGACACCAATATGCCAATATCCCTTTCTTCCTGGGTAGTCTTGAACTGTGGTGTAAGCACCTGGGTGAATAATTTCCAAAGCGCATGGGCTATAATTGTAAGTATCCAAAATCTTAGTATGGACCTTGGCCTCGGCGAACATTGAAGATTTGGCAATGGATCTCAAGTAGTCAATATTGGAAATACAGCCAAAAATAACAGTTTCATCCAAAGCTTGGCGAAGTTTCTTCAAAGCATCATTTCTATCTTTTCCGTGAACAATAATTTTTGCCAAGGTAGGGTCGTATTCGGCAGAAATAACTGTACCTTTCTCAACCCAGCCATCAATTCTCGCCCATTCTGGGAATTTAACTTCAGTCAATTGGCCGGGCGATGGCATAAAGTCCTTTACTGGATTCTCTGCATATAATCTGGCCTCCATAGAAGCACCGGTGACTTCGATCTTTTGGTTGAAATCAGGGGGCATATCTGCAGCAATTAGTAACATCCATTCTACCAAATCCAATCCAGTAACCATTTCAGTAACAGGATGTTCCACTTGCAATCTAGCATTAACTTCAAGGAAGTAAAATTCATCTCTCTTTTCATCGTAGATAAATTCTACAGTACCAGCACACTTATAATTCATAGAAGCACCCAAACTTTCAGCAGCTTTCCTCATACTAGCTCTAGTTGCTTCAGGAAGGTTTGGAGCTGGAGTTTCTTCTATAACTTTCTGGTTACGACGCTGTAACGAACAGTCTCTTTCACCTAAAGCGATTGCTTTTCCGTAACCATCGCCGAACATTTGAATCTCAACGTGTCTTGAATTTTCCACAAATCTTTCCAAAAATACACCAGAATCTCCGAAGTACGATTTCCCTTGATGTTGAACCGTGAGGAATACTCTTTCAATTTCCTCCTCGGAGTCAACTTTTTGTAAACCAATACCACCACCACCGGCGGTGGACTTGACCATTACAGGATATTGTAATTTGGCAGCAATTTCTCTAGCTTCTTTTGCATCTGCAACCAAGCCAGAGCCTGGCACTAAAGGTACACCCGCTTTTTGAGCAATTTCCCTTGCAGAATGCTTTAACCCTAACAACCTGATGGCATCACCAGAAGGACCAACGAAAACAATACCTTCCTTACCACACCGGTCAGAAAAGTCGGCATTTTCAGACAAAAATCCGTAACCTGGAATAATGGCTTCTGCTCCAGAAGCTTTCGCAGCTTGGATGACCTTTTCAATGTTGATATAGGTTTCAGCTGCAGAAGTTCCATGTAATGGGATGGCCACATCTGCTGACAATACATGCTTTGCGTACTTGTCGGGGTCGGAATAAATAGCAATGGACTTGATGCCAAGTTTTTTCAAAGTTTTTATGATTCTCACAGCGATCTCACCTCTGTTGGCAACGAGTACTGAATTGAATGGTTTCTTGACTCTACTGGCTTCTTGTTTCAAATGGTCTTGGTAGTTCTTCCATCCACCAAAGGAAGTTACGTCAGTAGTTCCGGGAATGTTATAACCAAATTCTTCGCAGATGAAAGATTTGACCCATTCACCAGACTTTAATTCAGCTGACCCAATGCCTAAAGGTTCAGGTACCATACTGATAAAATCACCAAATCTTTCTTTTGGAACAGAGTATACTTCCAATGCAATTGGGGAGCCTTCCTTAGCTACTCTTCTCAATCCTGGTTTGGCGACAGGACCGGTTTTTGGTAATGCATAGAGTCTATAATTGGAGGAAGTAGTAGTAGTTTCGATGAATGTAGCATTGACCTTTTCAAGTTGCCAGTGAAGCTGGAACCCCTTTAGGTGAGCACCCACAACTGCCAATTTTATCAGGTCTTCGGGTTTGGGAGCGGGGATATTGGGTAAGAGTTCATCGGCTAAAGTAGACACTATCTTTCCAGTCAAAGCACCATAGAATCTAGGTACCAGTTTTGAGTAAGCTTTGATGTATCTAGATGCCAACTCTAAAAGAGCGTAATCATTGAACTTATCAGATAGAAGGGTGATTCCAAAGGGTAAGCCATCAGGTCTGAAACCAGCAGGAATGGCTAATGCAGACATATCTGCTAAATTGACAAAGTTTGTGTAAGTTCCTTGGTAAGAATTGAATTTCACGGGCTCTTGTTCTATTTGCTTCATGGTAGGATTCAAAGGAGCAGTGGGAACAATCACGACATCAATGTCTTTGAGCAACTTCTTAACTTTCTGAAGGATTCCCTGTCTTTTGTACTCATAGTCGAATGCCTCGGCGGCGCTATGATGCTCACCGCTTTTAATAATCGAGGTGACGGTTGGATCCAAACTGGCCTGAGGAGGGTTGGTTGCGAAAAATTCTTTGGTTGCAGTATACCGTTCTGCGATCCATGGACCTTCATATAAGCATTTGGCCAACTCCAATAACGGGTCTATGTTTAAAGATACCAATTCGCTTCCTAATTCGCCTTCAAAGAGAGAAACGGCTTTCTCGTACAACTTGGGGTTCTCTTTTTCACCATACCACAACAAGTTGGTGGGCACCCCGATTCTGGGAGAAGACCCAAACTTCAATAATGGATTGACGGGTAATGGTCTGGAGTACTCATCGTTGTCGGAGTCGTCTTGGGCCATAATATCAAAGGCGATTTGGGCATCCTGTAGATTAAGGGAGAAAATTGACACACAGTCCAACGATTTGCAGGCAGGCACCACTCCCTTACAAGAGAATACCCCCTTGGTGGGCTTCAATCCGATCAAATTGTTCAATGCCGCAGGCACTCTTCCTGATCCGGCAGTGTCGGTACCTAAAGCAAGGGGCACGATACCTCTGGCAACCACTGAAGCCGATCCAGCAGAGGACCCCCCACTAACGTATTTGGGGTCAAATGTGTTGGGGGTAGCGCCGTATGGTGACCGGGTGCCTACCAAGCCGGTAGCGAATTGGTCCAAGTTGGTTTTACCGATGATAATGGCTCCGGCGTTCCTCAAGAGCTTAACGGTGGTGGCATCTTCAACCGCGGTGTAGGCAAAGGCAGGACAGGCGGCAGTTGTTTCGAACTCCCTGACGTCAATATTGTCCTTGATGGCTACCGGTACTCCGTAGAGCGGAAGTTCGAGTTTGTTGGCTTTGGATTGCAAGTAGTGCCATTGATGTTTGAGGTTGTCGAGGGTGGCTAAGGATATCCACGCTGGATCCTGTGGTGAGCAGACTTGATTGGCAAGAAGCGATGCAAGACGGTCAAACGAATCGTTGGGAGTGGCTTCAAAGTGAAACGACTTCCAATCCTGAATAGTCCATCCGATAGAAGACATGATGGTGAATGCAATGGAACCACAGTGGGCGTGTCAGGGTCTATATATGGAGATGTGAGATATGTGGAGACGATCTGCGAAATCTCCAGAATTATATACTATACGCCAGATGAGAGATAACGACAGCCGATTAGCGACCGGAGGCCCAGGATTGGGGGAGGCGAGCCATTGAGGGACCATGGCCGAGCCATCCCGGGCCGTTGCGGGAATTCCCGAGGGGTCAGCTCAGGAGGAGCAAATCGGAACTGGGACCCTCCATCGCTGTAGGTGCGATGATGTCCACTATGGCACTAGGCTCGGGATTATCCGAAGGGAACACACAGCAGTGCCTTTGATTTGCGATAAGTGCAAGAGACAGCGACGGCCCGGATCACGCGACCTGGGCCCGCCAGGAACAGCATTAATCTGGGGTTATGAATCGGATCTTTGGGGCCGCTGCTATTCGTCCGATGGGTGTCAAACGGGTTGGCGGCCCTTCATAAATAGGATGGGTGCGCTCACGTGCGGCGATGTATAGGGATGGTTATCGCGATAGTGTTCCGTGATTGGTCATTGATAGTGCTATGCGAACATCCCGATTGTACAGGTATGGAGATCAAGCCCTTTGTTAACAGGATGTTCGTTTATCTTATCATAGTGCAGATCATCTATAATTAAGCGAAGAGAATCATCTGGGCTCCAGCCCAAGCTATTATGCCTTACGATAAGCTTCTCCGCATCGTTGGAGCTTATCGCCAAGAAATGGAAATTGCTAGTTCTAATCTCCATATCACGGGGTCAAGTTACAATCCAGGATAACAAATCGTTTGCTACAATTAACCTTCAACCATTGTGTGTATTTACATCTAGTAAATTCTATTTCATCTGCTTTCCTTTTCCAGGTAATTATTTTCCTCGCCTGCGGGAGTGATGTAGCCATCTTCAAGGGTTTTCCCTTCAAGAACCTGAGCTTTTGATTGAGATGCTGCGAGCAATTGAGCTGCCACTTGTGACTTGACAGCATGTAATTTTTCAGGGTGGGAGGTTTGCCACTCTCTGAGCTTGTACGATTGGCCTGACAAGTCCCAATATATTCCTCTGAATGTGTCTCTCAACCCTTCTCTTCCTTCCCAGAGGGGATATAACACAACCATGAACATGGTGAAGAATATCCATATGAACAAAACCACAATCCAGCCTGTGAAGAATTTCTTAGAGAAAATGTAGGAGGTTCCATACATGGGCATGGGCCAGAGAATAATTAAGCAAAGGGTGAGTACTAAACAAATTGCCACCACGATCTTAAACGATTTCGCCAACATCTTGGTCTCTTCCTCAAGCTTGTCCTTGTTCAACTCCACCAACTCACTGGCCACGAGGGAAATTTGAGACTTAATGGGATGAATCTTTTCTCCTTCGGTAGATTCTCTGTCCTGAACAAAACCAAAAGTGTCAGCACTGGCCTCCTGAATTTCTTCTTCTTCATCAACCCTAGTAATGCGGGTCTTCAAAAGCGACCAATCGAAGTTCTGAGGCTTGAATGCAAATGTTAAAATAGGAATAATAAACAATGGAGACAATAATGCGACCACATTTCCTGTCAACATAGCATCATCTTCGAAAGTGGTGTCGACGTTAATTTTACCAAACTTTTTCTTGGTACAGACCAACCAAGACATGATTGCCAATCCTGTGGCAATAGGAGGAGTCCATGTAGCTGCTTGTACGTTTTGCTTCCTTGATAACAAAGTCAATGCCGAAGGCAACACTGCACCACCAATAATAACTCCCATCATTTCGTATAAATAACCCATGGAAATTCCAGCATAGTACAATCCAATAGCAAATCCTGCCATGACATAAGCATATACCACAACCGAGCAATGAGACATAATCATCAATTTCTTTCCTGTGGCCTTTGGATCTATGTATGTTCTGAAAATATCGTAGGTGAAAATTGTAGACACAGCTATGAGTTCGGCAGACATGGCAGAAGTCACGGCCATAAAAACCAACAAAAGCGAACACACAGCACCACCTTTGCCTAACAACGCAACGGCAGCATTAGGTAAGACCAACCCAGCGTTAACTTCGGCTGTGCTCATCTTGGCAGGAAAAGTGGGCCAGAAATGGGTATTTTCCAAAGCCAAAGCACTAAGACCTAAGGTGGTTGCAGTGAACATAGGAATAGCAAACCATGCCAACCCACCCAAAACATAGCCAGGCATGGCTGCTGCAGGATCGGCTGCAAATGCTTTGTTGAAGTAACCATTATCCAAGAACACCGTACCGAAATTACCCACTAAGTTAATGACGAAAAAAATACCACCAGATCTCGAGTGCATGGTCAAATAGGATCCACCAGCGTTACCTTCTCTTGGCTTAGTTTCAGCTAATTTGGTTATCATCTCCCAAACGATTTCAGGAGACCCCAACTTGTCTGAGGTTGCAAACGTGGTGAATGCGAATATAAGAATAATAATAATAATCACCACCGTGTGGGCATAGTCGGTCAAGAAAGTGGCTTTAATACCTCCAAAAAGGGTATATACCACCACTCCCAAAGGCAACAAGAGACATGCAGCAACGGTGCTCATACCTGTCAAATCGTGCACCACAGCAGATCCACCAGTCAAAAGCATACTAGTGACGAGAATATTAGTGCAGAATCCCCAGAACACGTAAACAGCATGAGTTTGCTTGCCGTATCTAGCCTTGACAATTTCCAAATACGAATGGGCCGCTGGGGCTCTTTCTTTTCCTTTAATAGCCAAGCATGAAAATAATATAATTTGACAGGTTGCACCCGCAGCATAATAATATGCACCTGAAACACCATTGTTGTACACCTGGGTAGTGGACGTCAATAACGTGGCTAGGGTTGTTAGTATGTTATTTATAACTTATTTGGTCTGTAGTATCTACCCCAGACGTATTTGCGGTTTGTTGTACTTACCAGCCCAAGTCCAAGACGAAACGACGGCCGCACTTATCAACCCTGTTTTCACGGATCTACCTGCAGTAGCAAATTCTTCGGCAGTCATGATTTCTCGATTATATCTTCTTAAAATGTATGTGGTGAGCATCATACCCATGGCAAACACTGCACCCAACCCTACCACAACAGCATATCCAGCACTCTGGGGTAATGGTACGTATTGTGCAACAGACGACATTTTTGCAATTGGATTTGAAAATCACAACGCAGGGTCTTGTCCATCTTATATGTCAACCCCAGAATTTTTTAATTAATTAAGATTGGCATCGCTATCTCTTTGAATTGTGATGGTTCCAGCCGTAAAATTATTGATAGGTGTTTGAATCTGCACCTGATAACCCCAGATCGCGGTGTGCATGCAGGACTTGTACGTCTTTATCTCTAATTGCAGACGAAAAATGGCCCGCTGAGTGGCCCGCGATAACCCGGGGTTATGATTTGGCTGAAAGCCGCATCGAGTCTAAACCTTCGTTTCCTAGACAAGCAAGCCTTTGTTGTAGACGATGTCTTCTCATAGGTCGATCAAGGCTTCTATCTTATCTTCTAAATAGGCACACCGGCGTATATGATAATTGCTGACGAATCTACTGGTGGATAGTGCCTGTGACACTGGCAGTGCAGACCCCTGCTATGCTGGCATATTACTATGCACTAGCGGTAAAAGCATTGTCTGCATAACCGGAGTGTCCCAACGGTTAACCACGACCTTCACTTACGTAATACAGCGGTTAGTTCTCATCTCTAAATTAATACATGTATTACTAGTCCATTCATATCATTATTTACTGTACACCCGATCATCGTCCTTTCCTTCTAATTTTCCTCTGATCATCTCCATGTTTTTAACCTGGTCTTCCCACATTGCTTTTTCTTTCTCTTGTTTTACATTCTTAACAAAGAGTCCATCATCTGGTCTTCTGTATGAATTTCCAAGTCTGTCCCACAAAGTGGTGAACTGTCCATAGTTGTAGTTGAAATACAAATGGTGCACGGTGTGGCAAGCAGTTCCATTTACCACAGGATCGTTGGACATGTAGTTACCATCGTGGATCATCACTGTCCAGAAATTGACGGCAGTGAACAAACCCAAGTATAACAACTTATGCAATGGGAAAAGTAATGGGAAAAGGTGGTATGGAAGACTTTGGAACCAGCCATCCACTGGGTGGAACGCGTGGGATGCATAAGGAGTGCAAACAATCCACTTGTGGTGAGGCTTGTGCAATTTCTTGTACACTGATGGCCAGTGCAAGAATCTGTGAATGAAATAAATACCGCAATCGGTGAATAAGATGAAGAATGGGATCTGTAACATCAAAGCCTTCCAGCCACCGGTGGATTCGTTGATGTCGAGGTATAAGAATGAAAAGCCGTGAAGTTCTAGTAAGAAAAATGGCAAGGTCAACAAAACCATGAGGGGGATGGCGCTGGTGGCCTGTGCAATTTCCAAACGCATCTGGTTCTTCAAGTACCTGGGGTGGTTGAAAATGTTCTTGTCAAACACGAAAAAGTAGGATAATGTTGCTGCCACGAAGTACAACAACCATCCGAAAATGGCAGTGATGATAAACATCGACACCGCTTCTCTGAACAAGTTGTCTCTAGCCAAGAATGATGCATCGGTGAAAACGCCCGAGGGAAGCAAATTTGGTGGTCCGTACACCTCGTTTTGGTTCTGATAGCTGGCGATGGCGTTGCCTATGTATGATAATGGTCCATATGCCACCGCGGCGGCGGTGTTATTCATGGCGAGATCACTGGCGAGATCACGGGTGCCCACGAAGGGTATATTTTTCACTAAGTCCAGTTCGGCCAACTTTCCCACGTACTGATGAGCAGATCCGCCTTTTGGGAGCCATGTGGCGTAGGCTCTGTCAAACAAGTAGTAGTCACAGACCTCTAACACGATATCCATTTTTGCAAGCTGGGGCTGGGGTTTTGTTTAAGCCAAACACGAGCACAAATCACCTAACTGCTGGGATGTTTACGGGGAGTATCGCTAGGCACCAATTTTCACTGTTCCGAAGGTGTTTATAAGTAATTTTTGCCTCGTGTCTGTGCGGGCTTTGTGCAGGCGTCGTACCGCGGATACGAGCGGAACGACGGGTGGACCGACCATCGGAATCACCCCAGCAAAACGCGTAGCATCGGATGATCTAGCAGAAGTGGAACGTTGTTAGGGTTGCTTCGGACGGCGATCACCTGATCCGGGGCCCCACCGTAGCATGATGTCTGGTGGTCAACACTGTCGATTCCTGGGGCATTTGGCAGCCTCCAGTTTAATCCGAACCGTTCCCGAGATCCACGTGACCGGACCCACATACTATAAGCGATGAGCCTAACTATCTATTGTGTATTGGCGGTGGTATTTACAAAAAGTCCAAGAGATCGGTGTTAGAGGATCCGGCATTGGCAGGGGTGCTCTTGCCGGAATTCGGCATGAGAATGCTGCTGTTGAAGCCCGGCGGATACTGGGTAGTGGTCGAAGGTCCCCTACTGGTAGTATTGGTGGTGGGAGTCGCGGTGGAACCAGATTGCCAATTTAGGCTAGGGCCAGATGGATCAGAAGTCGCGGACCATGGATCTATAGACGGGGCAGCTGTGGCCTGTTGGAAATCCTCAAACTCATCGTCTTCCTTGCTAAAGGTTCCATTGAGTTTGTCGAGCAAATTGCTGTGTTTATTTTGGCCGTCACCGACAGCCCCAAACGTCAATGGAGTCTTTTTGGGGGGTAGTGGTTTCAATGTAAGCGGGCCACCACGGGGTTTGGAAGTCGTGGATGGGTTAATGGGTCTGGTGTTGCCCGTGGTGGCCGTGGGTCTGGCACCCTGGGTGGCCGCTCTCGATGCCCGTGTTGGTTGCATCACCGTCTTGGTTTGGGGGGCCTTGGTGATTTTCTCCTTATTAGCTTCGGTAATGCTCTGAGTATTGATAAGCGTCTCGAACGTTTGGTGGTCGTCAGTCTGAGGCGAGCTAGCCCTGTCCGAGAGGGTGGCTAATTTCTTCTCCGTAAGTCTCCGTTGTAATTTATTAATTATATTGGTAAATTCAGTAAATTGCCCCTTGGAGCAATCATTGCATCCAAACGTCAAACTAAGACAGTGTGGCAATACTGACTCCACCGAAGACTCCAAACTTAAATTAACATGCTCACTTTCACAAACTTTCACGTAGAAATTCAACACACCACTCACAATCCGCTTATCTCTACTCTTTAAATTCTTGAGCACAGGGAAGAGCTGGTCAGTGACAATGACTTTATCGATGATCTTCTTGTCCACAAACATGCCAAACGCGTCGATTGTTACTAACTTAGTCGACAACACACTAGTGGTCTTGAATACTTGACATATCAATGGCAATAAATTGTTCTTGATGTAAGGAAAATCTAACTTTGCGACGATTCCCTCCATATTCTTCAAAAATGTCTCCTGAGCGGAAATCTGGTCTTGCTGCTGTGGTCTCTCCTTCGGGAAATTGGAGGTCAACACTAGATCAGCAATTTTCTTGATAAAATCACCTATTTGTTTATCGCTCAATTGGCGCTGCAATACAGGAATGTTTTGCACCAAAGTCAAGCGGACTTTCACCGATGATTTGACCAATTTTTTGAATACATCTCCATTTTTCTTCTTCTGGTCCTTCAAAAGAACTTCATAAACTCTGTCTTGGAAAGACAACAGCGACAAATTCTGCCCGACGACAAACGTAAGGTCCAACGAACGAGACAATAGTTCGTCAACGCTCTCTGACACTCCAGAATCATCGGTGACGCTCAATTCACTAATAATTAAATCAACAAGTAATGGTAACAATTTCAGCACTCTGAAGCTAACAGGAAACTCGTTCAACAAGCTGGAACCAGTTTCCTTAGTCTCTGGTAATCCTCGCAAAAAGATGATCTTTTCTTCCATCGATTTTGTAGAAAACTCATCTATGAACAACATGGCTTTGATAACGCTACCATTGAAGAAGTCTGAGTCAATGAACTCATCAATGGTTAATCTATCATGTGAGTATCTGGCCAACAATTGCGGAAAAATGGGGTATAACTTTTCAGGTACCGCTTTCAATAAATATTTCAAATCCGTAGTTCTGTGTTTGTAGAACTTGCCTTCGAACTTCCGAAATTCAGTCTTGAAGTCTGATATGCTATCTGGATCAAAACAGTTGATCAACGAGTCCCCATTGTTGTATAAATAAAAAATGATACATCCTAAAGACCATATGTCGTTGCCATAATCCAATTTGATCTGGGTATCTACGATCAATTCAGGTGCAGTGAAGTTCAAGTTGTAGTTGGCAAAAGGGATCTGAGAGGGATTATTCATGATGAAAAAGTTTTCTCTATCCAGAGGCAGAAGCTCATTCAAGTTCTGCAAAAACTTGAACCCGGCAAGTTTCCAATCCCCTTGGTCGTTTATAAATATTGATGATGGTTGAATATTCAAATGTATGATGGAGCAATAGTTATGTAAGAATTGGATCCCTTTTGACACTTGTAGCAAACCCTTCTGGATGCTCAAATCATCCAACTTCTTTGAAAAGTTCACCGTCACCAAATTGTCCGATAATGGTTCACTGACAAACAAGAACTTCAGCTTGGTTTCTTCTAATACTTCATAGATGGTGAGGATCTGTGGATGTCTCAACTTGCTTAGCTGGTTGAGTTCGTTCTTTATCAACTCGTAGCACTCGCTTATAAGTGCTCTGGGACTCTTGGAGCTGGACCTGGTGGATGTTAACTTATTCACTTGTGATTCAAATTTAGTCTTGTCAAAGATAAAAACAGACACTACCCGTCCACTTTGTTTGTGCTTACCTGGATAGACAGTCCATGGCTCAGACGTAAACGAGGGGTTCTCCAGGACGTTATAGGCGGCCCGTATTCCGGATTGAAAGAACGATTTGAACATGATCTATAGATAATGCCACCTCTCGTACTTTTTTCGTTACTAGTGTTGGTGGTTACGAGCAATGCGCTATATGCGTGGAAGCCTGTTCAAAGAGTAAGTTGCAGTAAAGGCTGGCGAAAGACGTCGTTATGCGTTTGGGGTCCCTAAAGAAAGTCTTGGTTGACTTCTAGTGTACCAATAGGAATGGCTTGTAAAGTGCTGTCGGGTGGCGTTTTTGATCAATGGGATAATTTTACGCGAAAATAATGAAATTATGTAAAAGTATATATCATTGAAGCTGAGCGGTAAAAAGATACGAAATGTTATAGCTCTGAAATCCCAGAAGTGTAACACACGCAAGTGATCTCGTTAAAACGAAGCTTTGGTAGTTTTATGGTAGTATTTTAATCTGATTAGAATTGATAACTACGAAGATTGTGGGCCCTCACACCCATAATTCAAATGGCATCTTTGATAGCATCCAAGCCAAATTTGGTCCACAAAAATAGCAAATAATTTATTAGATTCCAAAGTGTGCAAACGTAGCTCCCTCTCTTATTGTACATCCCTAACACTATTGCAGGCAAATCATCGCCTTCTTTATCAACACTTTGCGCTTTGTGTCGCACCACTAGCAACTTCAACTTCCTGCACGTAGTCCCATTACCATAAATTCTTTTAACATCTTGCTTTACTCCACAACATGGAACTTCTTCAGGAGAGCTACAAGCATTCGACTGAAAGGCTAGACAAGCCATCGCCATATTTGATCAAGAGAGCTGTTCGCAGACAAAACCTTGACGATCTAGAAAAGTCCCTTCATCTGAAAACCGTGTATGTTGGGAATCTTTCACACTTCACCACCGAAGAGCAAATCCACGAATTGTTTCTGAAATGTGGCCCTATAGATAGAATCATCATGGGTCTTGATAGAAATAAAATGACTCCATGTGGGTTCTGTTTTGTCATATATAAAGTGGAAGAAGGTTCACTAAATGCCATGAAATACTTGAAATCAACATATCTCGATGGCCAAGAATTATCGATAGATTTGGATCCGGGATTCAGAGAAGGTCGCCAGTTTGGTAGAGGTATCTTCGGAGGGCAGGCCAGTCAAGAAGCCGCCGAATCTGGTTCCGGTTTCGATAGACCTGGTGGGTTCAGAGGAAGAGGTAGAGGAAGAGGAAGAGGATTCAGAGGTGGCCGTGGGTTCAGAGGTGGTTACAGAGGAAGAGGTGGATTCAGAGGTGGATTCAACGATGGGTTCCAAGGCGGATTCCAGAGTGGACAGCAAGGAGGATTTCAAGGAAATGGGTTCGGTGACGATTCATTTAATAGGCAAGAATTCCACTGATCAACGACCAAAGTTCAATGGTTCATCACCATTCGACAAACTCCATATATAGAAACTTAAAGTTTGTACCACGAAAAATTATCTAACCCTATCGGGATTTGTAGTTATAGGGAGTATAAATATTATCCCGGCGAACACATCGTATCATGTGTAGAAACAGTAATATAAGGTTAGCCAACTGTTGAATAAGTCAGATATACATTGATACTTTAGGTTTAACTGAAGGATCGATCATACACTTTATTATATCTTACCATACGCAATTCAGTGGAACTCGAACGCAGGGGGGCTTTGAGTGATGACAAATTAGAAAAGTGAACCAACCATAAAAATTGATCATTAGCCATCAATGTATCGTTAATAGTGAAGCCATACTCGTCTTGACAAACATTTGCTAGAAGACTATGGCCAAAATGTTATTCGGTCTTGCTATACGGGACGAATTTATGGTATTCTGGGGTTGACGGGAGAAGTGATGTAAGAGAGGGGCTCATAAAATATTCGGAAATCATCTCACCCCTTTACATACAGCACAAGAGTTGAGATACTTTATGCCATATTACCGCTACACTGATTATGGCCACCTCTGGAATTTATATCAGCTTGTCTGACAGTACACTTTAACGATACTTGTGTGATTGATGCAATTGGCAAACCTGATATAGCAGCTCACCCAATACAATTTCTCCAATTTCTCCAATATCGGCCCCTAAAGAACTACATTTAACAACAATAAGATAGCACCCACGTTTTGCTAGGTAGCGTAGCTAGCTCCTGCAAAGAGTCAGGATATTAAGCCCCAAGCCTCACAGGCAATAGAATGCATCTATAGACCTAGTATGTCGAGGTGCTGCCGCACGTACATAGGAAATATGTCATCCGTACCTAGGTAATTATATGCATATTCGCACCTAAACGTGGGAGCGGATTATGCACGGAACCCATTCTGTGCCATGTGAATGCATCAGGCACCAATAACGGCAACCAACTTGGGTCCTATTCGTAACTAAGGAATACCTGTACCAATTGAAAAACGGGATTGCAGTTAATTTCGTTCCGTAATTGGCCAGTTGTTTGTGCAAGGTGGACCCCTGATGGGTTCCTCTCCTACCGTCTGTGGCCCGGAGCATCGCTAATACTGTTGCATTGTTGTCCACACGTGCGGATACTTAAAATTAATACACCGAACCCAAAACAATCAACTCGAGCCCTAACTGGAGATATTGGCTCGGTCGAAGATTAGAATGTCAATTTAGGGGTATGTAATTCCGAGGTTCTATATAAATCTGGGTTTGGCTCCGTTTTCTAAATAGCTGCAAAATGGTGAAATTTGGTTCCATACTTTCGCTGGTGACACTCTTGGCCTCTGCTGTGGTAGCTTATACCGTCCCAGGTATTGACTCCCTTCAAAAACAGCTTGCTGCTAGAACTAACAATCTTATCGATTCAGTTGTGAGCGATCTTGACGACTCGGAGGTGGACTTTATCAACGTTCATCTTAAGAACTTGACCAATTACAACAGTACCAGTTGCGACCAGTGCAAAAACAAGATCAAGTATGGGAAGTCATTGATCCAAGAATACCCAGATAAGGAGCATCTTGTTAGTCTTGTATTGTTCAAGTACTGTATTTTCCAGAATAATGGCACCGAGTCCAAGTGTGACAACAATGACTTCTTTATCACTACTCAATCCAAAAACACCGAGTCATTTGGCCAAAATTACGATTCAGGAGTCAATAGTGCTACTTCTGTCAGTTTCTTTGATAATGATTTTCTTCACATGTTGAAGAATTTCAATGTCTCGAGCGATCTTGATTTGGAGTACTACTGTTACTTCAAGGCAAACAGTGCTTGCAAGCTCCCTAAAACTCCAGATGTGAATGAAATGTTCGATGTTGAAAGCTGGTGGCCAGAAAAGCAACCTCAGCATGAAGTAGAACCTGTCTATAATAGTACCAACGGAACTTTGGACAAGTTTAACGTGTTGCATGTTACTGATTTCCATATTCAATTGAGGTACCAAATAGGAAGTGAGAGTAACTGCTCGCAAGGTCTTTGTTGTATGTCAGAATCATATAACCAGGACTTGCCTGCCAAAGGTCACAATTTCACTGATTACTACCACAAAATTGACCCCAAATTGAGCAAATACGCTGTTTCATTTTATCCTGATGCGGCCTATGTGAACGATACTTATATTGCTGGTCCTTACTATGACTATCCTGCTTACAGAGGTTATGGCTGGAACAGTTTGCCAGCAACAACTTTTGGTGCTTACAACTGTGATTCGCCAGAAGTATTAATGAACAACAGTTTGAAGACCATTGCCGACACCCACAAGGAAAAGGACTTTGAATTTACTATTTTCACAGGTGATTTGGTTGACCACGATGAATACCATTGTGATGCCAACACTACCAAGACTGCAGAAATTAGATCGTTTCAGTTAATGAAACACTACTTGAACAACGTGTCTGTTTTCCCAAGTTTGGGTAATCACGACACGTTCCCTTATGGCCAATTATCCCCTGTTAATTACAGTCTGAATAATTCTTACGACTGGAATGATGAGTTAATGAGTGAATTGATCATTGACAATGGATGGTTACCTGAGAACAAGGCCGAGCAAATCAAGACCCACTATACCGGCTTCTCCTATGTCACTCCAAGAGGATTAAAGGTGATCTCGTTGAATTCTAACGCTTATTACATCAAGAACTTATGGGCTTATATCGATCTTTCTACTAATCCGGACATTTTTGGGCAGTGGGAATTTTTGGTAAGCGAATTGGTTGAAAGTGAAAAACTTGGCCAAAGAGTATGGATCATGGCGCATATTCCAACAACTGATGGAGACGCCTTGCCTATCCAGGCTGCTATCTTCACTAAGATTATTGAGAGATTTGCTCCTTATACCATAGCCAACATTTTCTGGGGCCACACTCACAGAGATCAATTCCATATTTTGTACTCTGGAGCCGACAAAAACGCCACTGATGTGGTCAGCATGGCATGGGTGGCTCAATCAGTGACTCCTTTAACTAACAACAACCCAAGTTGGAGATATTACATTGTTGAAGACCAGTCCTTTAATATTTTTGATTCGGTAAACTACTATACCGAATTGAACAAGACTTTTACCAATGGGGGAGCCGAGCCAGAATGGAACTTCGAATATTCAGCCCGAGAAACCTTTGATCCTAACGGAACCTGGCCCTCTACCGCACCAATCAATGCCACTTTCTGGCATGATAATGTCGTCAGTAAACTTAGTGACAAATCCAACATTGATTTCCACCAATTGTACTCGAACCTTCAGTACAGATACAGTCCATTGGTTCCAAAGTGTAAAAATGGAACTGATCTCTCTCATACTTGTTGGAATGAAAATTACTGTGTTGTCTCCAGCTTTCTGCCCGAAGATGCAACCAGCTGTCAAAAATCCTACTAGATATGATTTTTTCAATTCTTGAATATTCAACCGTTAGATTATATTTTTCGAAAAGTTTATACCCTTTAAATTTAAAGTTGTTCTACTATGATATGTAAGTGATTTGTAACTTTCAGTATTGGTGCAGTTTTGCCTGCAAACTGTAGGAACATTGAAATTTTCCAACAAGTTGCAAAATTGAGAAGTAATTCGATATCTGTTGGAACGAAATAATTTAATGCTGAGAATGTCCACAACTATCAAGGACTCCTTGTTATTGAGCCCGATTTGCTATCAAATATTGCTAACTAAAACCCCTACAATAGAATCATCGTGTTCTACGGTTATGGCGTCTTGGGTTTCTTCTGTGATTCCTTTAGACTGTTTTAATATCACTTATTAATAATTCAAACTTCCAAAAATCTCTGTTGATGAGGTTAGCAGTAATCCGCTAGTACACAAAATCTTTGTTTCTGGCACGTACCATACCCTACCCTTTTGTCAAGCAAATTCGTGGGCTTCCCTAATCGCTCCCCACCCCCACCTTTTCGCAACTGATACTTTGCACGACTTCCTCCAGATTGTACCAAATGAATATTGGTCCACATCACTAATTAACTAATATGTCATCTATTACCTCGTCATCGACTACACAAAGGGAAGGACGGGGAAGGCCGAGGCCATACCTGTCGGGAAGTGGATCCAATGTATCGATAGCGAACCCAGCCCCTCTGCCTGGATTGGGACCACAAACTTCCAAGAAGACCCAGAAGCTAAAGACTCATCAGCGGTCTTTATCACATAACAAGTTACACAGCAAGTTAGCGTCGCCAACAGGCTCTTCCATCAACATGTCACGTCCAAGCTTGAACAGATCGAAGTCCACCGAGGGCCTCATTAAGGCCAGACAAGGCTCGTCGCTTAAGAGAAGCAACAGATCCATCACCAAACTTACAGGATTACAACCGCTAAGACCCACATTATCCAATACATCTATAAGATTAAACAAGTCTTCCGGCTCCCTCAAAGGGTTGAATACAGGAGGTGCACATCATGGTGGGGTTGGAGGTTTGAAGTCCAGTGGCAGAAAGGGGAAGGCCATCTTACAATTGAATGAGGATACGAATGACGATTACGAGGACTTAGATAATGAGGATTCAGGAGGTAAAGCACAAATCAGCACCGATAGCTCACAGAGACCGCGCACCGAGGATGATTACTTCAAAGTAAACCACAGTGGTTATAAAGTTACCCCAAATCCGTATTCGTCGACTTCGGTGTCGAACAGTCTACCAGAGGTCGATGCGGCAGATAATATAAGGGTCGAAAGATTTGAAAAGGATGGTACCGGGTCACCCGAACCTAGTAGCTCACCCAACAAAGATATCTTGCGTCAGGAAAGTAAGGGCTTCTACGACGAGAGTGACAGCAGGAGTGAACTGCAACAACAATCATCCTCTGAAAATGTATCCGAACCATCGAAAGAAGCGGAAAACATACCGGATAGTCAGATGTCACAAGGTAATGACTCACAACACAGCTCAGAAGACAGCTACAAGAAAATGCCACAATCACAACTCTTTGAAGGCTTAAACAATTCTCTGGGAAAGCAGGATCAGCTTGCCAATAAACAAAACTCAAAGCATAATGTTTCGACCCAAAGCTCAAGTGACGATTTCTCAAATAACTTATATGGAGGGTCTTTATTGCTTTCTCAATCGACTGGACTCATCAAAAAGATTGATGGAAGAACAGAAGACCAGCTTATGCATCAAAAGCTCATGGGCAGTGAAGCATATACCAACAAGAATGGGGAGATTATATCCATTCCAAGGAACCAATCATTTCTTGAATCAAACGGGTTCGAGCCAAACAGCGGAATTTCATTTAAGGCTAATCCCATTGAAAATTTAGCCGAGCCTGTAACCACCAATAAGAACGTGATTCAAAATAACTCATATCAGCCAAACCAAACCATTTTCAATAATTTGCAGAGAACTAATAGCCAATACTTGTCATCCAAAAAGCATAACACCCACCAAAATAATACTGGCGGCCACACCCACACACATGGACAGAAACCAACCCACATAGAACACGGAATCCAGAATGGTGTGAACAACTTCTCGAACTTTTTGAATAACAATGGTCTGCATACTGACCACCATTCAACTCCCCATAACATAGAAACCAGAGCTCAACAGAGATTGTGGTTGCAAAGAGAAAATTCACTTTTGGACGTTACAAATATAGATCCAAATAATTTAGCTAACTTTTCCAACCTTTCGTTGAACCATTTGATGTTTGCCAACAATTACAATAATAATGGAGGTAACCAGAGCCCAATAAATTTTCGAGATGCCCAACAAAGCTCACAACAGTCTATCTTTCCATTAACGCCTGGAGTAGCAAACCCTTCAGGTCGTACACCCATTGGGACAGTTGTGGAAGGGAGAGTAAGTTCTGACAATGAGCAAAAGGTAATTAACTCGATGTCTAATATGAACATCACACAGTTGCGGGCCAATAATTCCACCACTCCCGTAGCCAATCCGGAGCATAACCATTCCAGCAGCATGGCCAATATAAATGGGTTGCTTATGACAGCACAAGGAAGCCACCAAAATTCCATTCAATCAAGAACAGAGTTTGAAAGATTGAACCGGGAGTATTTAAATGTGAGAAGACATTTGAACCCCGTGGGAGAGAGCTTGAATAGGGTAGACAAGTACACCCACGGGGGAAAGGAGCTTGTTGTCACCAAGAACAAAAAGAATAGAACTGAAAGCAGCAGTACCCATGGTGACTCTATTATATCAGAATCTTCAAATGGTACTTTCCGAGAAATATCCAACATATATCTGGAGAAAGAAAATGAGCTTAATACCACCTTGGGTAGATTGTGGCAAGAAGCAATAATTTCTGCTCTGCCAGGTATATCACCGAATGCGACACCCGTTAGACATACGGGACCAGCACCACAGTCGGGTTTAATCAACCAAGCATTGCAGATGCAACGACCAGGCAATCCTCGAATGTCCTCGTTCACCAACGTGCAACAGATGAATAGTTCCAGGTCATCCCACACTCCCACGACCAGAGCAGTCAAGATGGCAGCTCAAGCAGCAGCTTCAGGATCCAAGAAAAAGCTGGAAAATTGAGGTCCTGGCATAACCTACACTACGTATCTCACCAATAAATAGCATATATTATTTCTATATACAGAGCTCAGGACCAACGTTGGCCACACCGTATCAATATTAGTTGGAGTGGGCCCCATCCATGGCCTTGGAACAATAACTCCTGAGCATGACATGATTTGCAGAAATTTCCACCGAACACAAGTATCGCTCAGCCCTGTCTTTGCTTGTGCTTGCCGTTAGACTTGCAGTAGACAAATACTCTTCCTTTTCTTCTAACCATATAGCAATCCTTGCAAAACTTCTTGACTGAAGTTCTCACCTTGAAACCTCTGGCTGGAACCATCACCGAAGGCAACGTTATGGGGGACAACATTCTGGGCACAAATACATTGCGTGAGAATACAGGAGCAACCTGTCTCCTAAGAATAGAGGTGAGTCCGAACATGGGGGTGTCTGGTATTGGGGTAGTGAGTTTTCAGTGGTCCGCAATAAGATGAAGTGAAAAATGTGAGATCATGTTACTGCGCGGCCAGACCCTGCTTACGTAATGTTTTTCGCTCGACAACAACTGAGATCCAATTAAACACGTCAAGTGTTCTCCATCACCACACGTTACCACATCAATTCCCGGGTTAGTATCATGTCCACGCAGTCCTACAAGAACAAGGATGCGTACTCCAACTCGGTTGGGACTCCCGACAAAATGGCGGTCTTTCAAGAGTGTTTGCAGCAGTTCAACACCTCTCCTATTGATGCCAAAAAGTGTCGGAGTCTTTTGGCTAAATTATTGAGATTGATCTATTCGGGTGAAGTGTTCCCGGCCAAGGAATCTACTACCTTGTTCTTCTCTATCTCCAAGTTATTCCAGGACAAGAACCAATCCTTGAGACAATTGGTGTACTTAGCGATTAAGGAATTGTCCGCTACCTCCGACGATATTTTGATGGTGACTTCGTCCATAATGAAGGATATTCAAGGTGGGGAGTCTGTGTACAAGCCAAATGCTATCAGAACTTTGTCCAAGGTGTTGGACCCTACCACCGTTAATGCTGCTGAAAGATTATTCAAAAACGCGATTGTTGATAAAAATCCAGTGATGTCTTCGGCTGCATTGATCTCTTCTTATAACTTGCTTCCAATTGCTAAGGATGTTGTGAAGAGATTCACCAATGAATCCTTGGAAACATTGCAGTCCTACAAGCAGTTCCCTCCCAACCAGTTTGAATTACACGAATACTACGGTAGCTCTACCTCCAATCTTCCAGCTACTTCATTTATGTACCAGTACCATGCATTGGGATTGTTGTACCACTTGAGAAGCCATGACAAGATGGCCATGGTAAAGTTGATCACCTCTTTGTCCGAAGGTTCTTCCTTGAAGAACTCGTTATCTATCATACAATTGATTAGATATATCAACAAAATCTTAGTGGATGACGAATCGTTGATTCAACATTTGTATCCAATTTTGGCTGGTCTTTTGAAGCACAAGTCTGACATGGTTGAATTAGAAGCCAGTAAGGCTTTGATCAACTTGCAACACTTGATCAAGGATGACCAATTCATGACCATTATCACTACCTTGCAAAAGTTGTTGAGCGTTCCAAGAACGGCAACTAGATTTGCTGCTATTAGATTAATCAATAAGATCTCATTCAAACATCCTGAGAAGATCATGATTGTCAACATTGAATTGGAAGGTTTGATTAATGACTCGAACAGAGCTATCTCTACTTTGGCCATCACTACCTTGTTGAAGACCATGGGCGCTGGAACCATTGACACAGGAGCTACTGGTGGTGAAAGTGTTGATAGATTGATTACTAAGATGACTTCTCTTATGGACGAAATCACCGAGGATTTCAAAATTGTTATTATCGAAGCCATTGAAAACTTGGCGTTGAAGTTCCCAAGCAAGCACAAGAAATTGGTCGCTTTCTTGACTGATTTGTTAAGGGATGATGGCTCATTGTTGTTGAAGTCTAGTATTGTGGATGCATTATTTGATTTAATCAAATTTTTGCCTGATGCTAGTGCCAAGCAATTGATTTTAATGAACTTATGTGAATTCATCGAGGATTGTGAATTCACTGAATTGTCTGTTCGTATCTTGCATTTGTTAGGTGACGAAGGTCCTCACACTTCCAATCCATCATACTACATAAGACACATTTATAACAGATTAGTGTTGGAAAACTCTATTGTGAGATCTTCTGCGATTATCGCTTTAGCAAAGTTCGGATCTGTTTGCGGAGGTGATGTTGCATCCAATGTTAAGATCCTCTTAGCAAGGTGCTTGAACGATGCTGATGACGAGGTCAGAGATAGAGCTGCTTTATCTTTGAAGTTTATCTCGACTAATCAAAAGAAATTGATTGTTTCTGATTCAAGATATGATTTGGCTGCGTTGGAAAGCAAGTTGACTCACTACTTGAATGACGAATCCAACTTTGAAACCAAATTCGATATAAGCGAAGTTCCTATCATTACCAACGAAGAATTGAAATCATTGGAATACAACAAGAAGGTAAACAAGCTCGACGAAGGCTCTACCGATACCACGGAAAGTGGTTCCAAGGATGAAGGCTCCAGTAGAGATGCCGAGAAGAATGGAAGTGATGACGCTGCAAATGACTTGTTGAAACAACAAGAGTACGCCCAAGAATTATCAGCTTACCCAGAATTTGAAGCCTATGGTAAGTTATCTAAGTCCACAATGGTCCCAACTTACTTGACCGATAAGGAGAACGAATTTGTTGTAACTGTTGTTAAGCATTTCTTCATCGATTCCCAAAAGTTGGTATTGCAATACAACATCACAAATACTTTGCCCCGTTCAGTATTACAGGATATCTCTGTGATAGCGCAACCAGATAACGAAGCGTATGTGGAAGACTTTATCATTCCGTTGGCTGAATTGAAACCAGAACAAACCGGTACTGTTTATGTTTCGTTCAGTACTCCAAGCATCGATGATGAAGAATTACTCGCTGCCTTTGGCAACACAGTTGCCTACACCAACAAGGATATTATTGACGAGGAAGGGAATGTTGATGATAGAGATGAAGGTTACACTGATGAATATCAAGTTGATGATTTGGAGATCGTCGCCGGAGACTTTGTCATTCCATTGTACAACTCCAATTTCACTGCTGTTTATGACGCTTTGCCATTGTACAATAGTTCAGTAGCACATATCAGCGGAGTTGATAATTTGGAAAATGCCGTCAACAGGCTTAA
Source organism: Suhomyces bolitotheri (assembly GCA_030568555.1). NCBI lineage: Eukaryota > Fungi > Ascomycota > Pichiomycetes > Serinales > Debaryomycetaceae > Suhomyces > Suhomyces bolitotheri. The sequence continues at coordinate 25,312 of JAJMGH010000019.1, forward strand.
GACGACTTTGAACTTGTTACCTTTGGATGGTTCCGACTACGTTCCTAGTGATTCTACATCCCATGTATTGAAATTGTTAGGTAAGGATGTCTGGGGAGGAAAGGTTGCCGTTATGGTGAGATTGGCACTTTCGGGAGGTAAGATTGTTGCCAAGATTGAGGCTAAGGCAGAAACAGAAAACTTCAGTGCCATAATCACCGGCGGTGCTTACTAGTTAGATATGTAAAAGAAAATTAACTGAGTTTTACCACGTCGTAAAGATAAATGAATGGGATACAATCCGTGCTTTGGCGCTGACAAGAAAGCACCGAGGCCCACGGATTATTATCGAGCGATAATGTAATGTGGATGTTAAAAAAGAAGCAGAAGGCAACTACTCGCATATCCCTTCCAATTCAAGTATGGTCTAAGCCAGTTTAAATTCGCACCTCTCTTAACCGAAATTGTTTACCACCCCACAAGCAAATTCGTATGCATGCATACTACAAACTCGCATGGCTATCAATTATTATATCGTTCACAGTTCTACATAAATTCGTAATCTAAGCTATAACCATTAGGCAGGTATGCATCTAAATAATTAAAAAATTCGTGATATCTGGTGATAACATAAAATGTGTTTGCAAGAAAAGTCTCGAAGCAGTTTACGAAATGTGGAATACTCTTTTGAATGTGCCCAAGGAGCATCGAATTTGCAACTTCTACCACACAAAGAAAATATTCAGCCTTTATCTAGTTTCTGTATTTTTAATTTGCTTTTTAATTTGCTTTTTAAAAGTTGCAAAAATTGTTCAATCAGATCAACTTCTGGAGAAAATGGGAGCAAATAAAGGCAAATATTTCCCCCGGTTGTAGTAATGCGGGTAATACATTCTTATAAATACTTTCATTATCCATTACTAGGTTGCATGACTCCATATTTGGATCTTTGTGAAACTCTACTATTACGTTCATGATAAATAACCTGAAATGCCTGGTAACCGTCCCTTTGGCGACAGTTCTGTCGTATTGTCACCCAATTTCGCTTTTTGTTGGAGCTAGTTTTTCTGGCTGCAGGAAGATAACGCTACAACACCTTCAAAGCAAACTAGTCCAAGAACACTTTTATTTTGGGCTCTAATTGTTGGAGCATCTACTGTGGGAGTAGGTTGTTTGGGAGCCTTGACTCCTGAATATTTCATTTTGATGTGAAATCCAGCTTCATCTATGAGGACACAACTTTTTTACGGTCCACATCAGATTGATAATTTGCTTGACTCAATCGTGTTGTTTTGGATCTTCTGTTCGGAACTCCTGTCACACTTTCTATTCTGGCTAGCTTGAAAGTTAATGCACATTCCTCTTTTGCAAATCTGGAAAGAGTGCTTTTGCTAATTGTCATAAAATCAAATGCATTTTGAAGCTCTTCCAACATATTCCCTAATCTTGCAGGCGGCTCATTATCCAAAAGCACTAGAAGATATTCCTTGTGCTCCGGTCCGAAGTAGGAAGCTTGATTTTCCTCTCATAGGAGCAGGAATCGGGGATATGTGGCTTCTAGGTATTCTTTGGCCCACTTCATTGCCATTTTTACGTGAATTCCCAATGCACTCGCTGTTTGTGCAACAGGTACACCGTTTCTTTCCCCGTATCTCATGATGAGATGATTTCTGTCATAGTTGGTATAGAAGCTCCTTGCTGTTTTGTTTAAAAATTGTTTCTTCTTTTTTAACTTGAACTTCCACTTCTTGAGGCTTGTTTGAACTATCGTCTAATTTTGTATCTTTTTGTAGCTCTTTAAAGTCACCAAATTGTGAATCTGATAAAGCAAAAGGTCACTGAGATGTATACCAACTAAATTCAGTCTTCCATTTTCTTCTGTAATTGTTCTGTCCCCCACCTTTATAAGCAAATCTACTCATCAGAAACAGTTTGAAGCGAACTACAGAGCACCTCCCGTTGAGATTTGGCCAAAACAATCATCTGTAAGATGATAAATAAAAATGCCATTTAGGTAGCCCAAATTCGCTTCAGTGACCTAAAACATACGGCAGCTACAACTTTAAACAATTCGGTGCCCGAAATTTTACTGGTGTATTACCAGAGGATCTTTTGACTCCCTTGCGAATTTTAATGTGTTGCCGCAAACTTCAATGCGCTCGCCGCACGAATTTCCGTTAAGAGGAGCGCAAATTTTAGCTGACTTATTGTATACATTGCCCCTAGAAACAGAATAATAATGCCTGGACGACTAATTCACGCTTCACCACTTATCAGAAGAGAGTACGCAACAGACCCAGAATATTGATGCCTCAAAGAACTATACAGCCAAACTTTACGAGCAAATACGACCAACGAACAGACCTGTCGTATGTGGAGAGATTCTTTACCCTACGTGTCCTTGCCTTTATGTGTCATTCATTCATTCCCGTAAAATTTACTAATTCATCGTGATCAGTAAAAATAGTAACAGGATTCTTTAATTTTTTATTATTAATATATTTTCTTCTAGAGATATGATTAAAAGAATGCAATTCCTGGTTATTATGCACTACACAATCAAAACTAAGTACCTTAGTATTCCATTGATTCTACTTCAAATATATTAACAGGTTCTATCCATTTGCGATTAATTTTATAGCGCTAGTGTAGTATTGGAACATCTAACTAACACAGAATTGCATCTCACAGTCAGGAGATCCAGTAGATTGTTCACTTTGTGTTTCGCTTAGGTGGCTGGCGCGGAAAGTGTACTAATGATGCCCAACGCACATGCATAAATCTTCCCTCCGGCTGCAGCTTTTTCTTAAGTTGGTTTCGGCTTCGCCAGCATTGCGCACCAAACAATTTTATTTTCGGTGAAGCGATATTATCACGTAGCGAACGGAAAAAATAAATTCTTTAGTTCTCTTGCAGAACTTGGCATATAGGTGCATTCATCCGTCAAGCTGTTAGTTACCACAGACAGTGCAACCAAGACGTTCATTGGCAATAATCTAAAAAGGTTAAAATCTTCATGGCCGCTCCCGGTCGCACTAGTTTAAGTATGCGGATACGATAGGAACTGATTTCTTGGTTCATGGTGTCTAGGAATCGAAAGTGCATGGAAACTTATGCAAGGGAAGTTGAGTAGAAAGGTATGCGAGAGGTTTCCTGAAGTTGCATCATGCATTCGTTGATGCGTTGAAAGCCCTATTTAGTGATACCTATACCTAATTGGAGCGTGTTTTATGCACTTAAGGCCCTTTACTGCTGAAAGATGCAGTACACAGTCATCCGCCTTGTTCTCGACATATGTTCAGCTTAACTACCACGCAATTTAATAATATGGCTGTAGACCCTTAGAGGAAACGATTTTTGCTACAAATTGTATAAGCTTTAACCCAACGGTTAATGCTACCCAGTTGTGAACCTCGTCACCGAGATCTCCATCATATTTTCTTGTACTCCTTCAATCAAAGATTGGTTTCTATGCATATTCAATTTTAAACGCGAGTGCATATATACGAATAATGTATTACTAAAAATACTATCATTGATTAAAATATGCGGGAACCAAATAACAGAGAACAAGGACTACTCAAAAATATTTTGTCAAGCCAAGACTTAATCCAGTCACACATGGTCTACATCAGCTTCCCTTCTATTCTGCCAAGCGATGAAAGAAATAGACACTGAAAACGATCTCGGTATCAACTTAAAAATCAGATTGCTGTAGTCTTCTGTCGTGAACTAACGCTGTACGTCCAACTTCTGCAGAGAAGAAGACAAGATAGGGCAACAAAGTCTACAATAATGACAGCAGTTGTTCTGAACTATAGACAGTCTAAACAACTCACAAAAGTATAAGTATTTTGAGCATCGCCGATCGTTTCATTGTGGTTTGTAGTCATGGTGTTAGCCACGTAGAAGAACAAGGCAGCGAAACGTCAGCAATGAATCACCACAGAAATATTTTGCGGAGGAATAAAATATTTTTTCAGGGCGATTTTATAGTAGATGCAAATTATACCACCACATCCCAGACCCAAGAATTTAGCCATTGGAAAGAGACAACGCCTGCTAAGTTACTCGTAAATGTGGCTGTTGGTTATACTATATAAATCCCGTTGTTTTCGATAAAGAAAAACCATCCTGCGCCTCTTGATACCCTAATAGAATCATTTCAAAATGAAATTTCGCAGCATTGCCTGGGCTATTGTTCTGGCTGTTGCTGTGTCAGGTATAACCATCACGGAAGACACTGTTGATGTGGGAACCATCACATTGGGCGTTGGGGATACTATTATTAACCCTGGCGTCTCTTGGTCTATCATTAACAATGCGGTGTCTGCGTTTCTCGGTTCTTTGGAGGTTGGTACCGGAGGTGGATTGTACATCAGTACCGACTCCAACCTAATCGGCCTTAATGTTGCCCTCGCAGGCATTATCAATGACATAACTAACGATGGGATCATCTCGTTCAATTCTTTGGAATCGCTCACCACATCTACTTATAACTTGGCAGGTGCTTCTTTCACCAATAATGGTGAATTCTATATGGGGGCTAGTGGTGCAGTTGGTGTGAACATCATGACCGTTAGTGCACCTATTTGGAACAATAACGGTTTGATGGTGTTCTACCAAAACACAAGAAATGAAGGTTATGTTAGTCTTGGTGGAACCCTCCCCATCAATAACAACGGGCAGATTTGTCTCTACAACGAAGCTTATTTGCAGACTTCTCCAATCAACGGTAATGGTTGTATTACCATTGGGCAGAACTCAAATGTATTTATTCAGAATCCTCTTTCTACTGTTTCTTCTGCCCAGACAATTTATTTGGAATCAACAAGCTCCACGTTAGAAGTACTGCCTTTGAATCTTGATCCAACCGCACTTACCGTCAAAGGTTTCGGAAATGGTAATGTTATTGGTTTTAGTTTGCCTCTTGATTTGAACGACCTCCTAGGATTAGTTCGTCCATATCTGTACAATCAACAAACAGGTATCTTGACACTTTACACTGGTGTTGGTACTTTGAGTCAAGCGTTCAATATCGGTACTGGCTATAATCCAGCGCTATTCCTGGTTGTTACTGCTGATTACGGTGGAGGAATTGTACCTGTTCTTCGGGGTGGTGTTACTTACAGCGGACCCCCTCCAGCAAGTGCCAGCCCAACGGCCTGTCAACCGTGTTCAAATTTACCACCATTTCCAACTCCAACTTCTTCGTCTTCGAGTTCTTCCTCCTCAGCTACCGATGCTTCCACTAACACCGATACTTCTACTGACACTGATGCTACCGACACCGCTACTGACACCGGAGCTACCGATTCTGGTGCCACGGATACGGCAACCGACACTGGTGCTACCGATACTGGTGCTACCGACTCTGGTGCAACCGATACTGGTGCAACTGATACCGGAGCTACGGACACTGCTACTGACACCGGAGCTACCGATTCTGGTGCCACTGATACTGGTGCAACTGACACTGGTGCAACCGATACTGGTGCAACTGACACTGGTGCAACTGATACTGGTGCCACTGACACTGCTACCGACACTGGTGCAACCGATACTGGTGCAACTGACACTGGTGCTACCGATACTGGTGCTACGGACACTGCTACTGATACTGGTGCTACGGACACTGGTGCAACTGACACTGGTGCAACTGACACTGGTGCAACTGATACTGGTGCCACTGACACTGCTACCGACACTGGTGCTACGGACACTGCTACTGATACTGGTGCTACGGACACTGGTGCTACGGACACTGGTGCAACTGACACTGCTACCGATACTGGTGCTACCGATACTGGTGCCACTGACACTGTGACTGATACTGGTGCAACTGATACCGGAGCTACCGATACTGGTGCTACCGATTCTGGTGCTACCGACACTGGTGCCACTGATACTGGTGCTACTGACACTGGTGCTACTGACACTGCGACTGATACTGGTGCAACTGATACTGGGGCTACCGATACTGGTGCTACGGACACTGCTACCGACACTGGTGCTACCGATTCTGGTGCTACCGACACTGGTGCTACCGATACTGGTGCCACTGATACTGGTGCTACGGACACTGCTACTGACACCGGAGCTACCGATACTGGTGCCACTGATACTGGTGCTACCGATACTGGTGCTACCGATACTGCTACCGACACTGGTGCTACCGATACTGGTGCTACCGATACTGGTGCTACCGATACTGGTGCTACGGACACTGCTACTGACACCGGAGCTACCGATACTGGTGCCACTGATACTGGAGCTACCGATACTGGTGCTACGGACACCGCTACTGATACTGGTGCTACCGATACTGGTGCAACTGACACTGGTGCTACGGACACTGCTACCGATACTGGTGCTACCGATACTGGAGCCACCGATACTGGTGCTACCGATACTGGTGCTACCGATACTGGTGCTACGGACACTGCAACTGACACTGGTGCCACCGATACTGGTGCTACTGACACTGCTACCGATACTGGTGCTACTGACACTGGAGCTACCGACACTGGTGCAATTGATACTGGTGCCACTAATACTGGAGCTACTGATCCTGGAGCTACTGACACTGCTACTAGCAGTGACGGTGGCCAAACTATATGTTTGAGAGATGGGTCGAGGTGTGTGACTGTATCCCTGAGCTCTACTGATTCCAGCAGTACTGACTCTGGTTCCGGTAACGGTAACGGATCTGGAGATAATGGATCTGGTAACGGTAACGGTAACGGTAACGGATCTGGAGATAATGGATCTGGTAACGGTAACGGTAACGGATCTGGTGATAATGGATCTGGTAACGGTAACGGTAACGGTAACGGTAATGGATCTGGATCTGGTGACAATGGCTCTGGTGCTGGTGACAACGGCTCTGGTGCTGGTGACAACGGTTCTGGTTCTGGTAATGGTTCTGGTTCTGGTAACGGTTCCGGTTCTGGTTCTGGTAACGGATCTGGCTCTGGCTCTGGTAACGGATCTGGTTCTGGTTCTGGTTCTGGTTCTGGTTCTGGCGACAACGGCTCTGGTTCCGGTAACGAATCTGGCTCTGGTTCTGGTGACAACGGTTCCGGTTCTGGTTCTGGTAACGGATCTGGTTCTGGTTCTGGTGAAAACGGTTCTGGTTCTGGTTCCGGTAACGGTTCTGGCTCTGGTTCTGGTGACAATGGTTCTGGTTCTGGTTCTGGTGACAACGGCTCTGGTGCTGGTGACAACGGTTCTGGTTCTGGTTCTGGTGACAACGGCTCTGGTACTGGTGACAACGGATCTGGCTCTGGTTCTGGTAACGGATCTGGTAACGGATCTGGTAACGGATCGGGCTCTGGTTCTGGTGACAACGGCTCTGGTACTGGTGACAACGGATCTGGTTCTGGTTCTGGTAACGGTAACGGTTCTGGTTCTGGTTCCGGTAACGGTTCTGGTAGTGGTTCCTCAGTATCTAGCTTGCCTTCATTGGAAGCGGCAGAAAATGGTTCCGGTATTAACAAGATTAACAGAAATGCCGTCATTATTTCGGTGCTCGCCCTGGTTATGGCTTTCTTCTTCTAGACTATTCTTAATTCTTTATACTTTATGTTTGCTTTTTCGGTATACTAATTCCATTCGGTGCATCTTTGAAGACATTTCAAACAAGATTTTTAACATGGTAAGTTCTACGAACTCACAGAGAGTGAAGTACGAGATTACATTATTAGTAATATACACACTATTTGAGCGTATTGTATAAAAGTTGTTTATTTTTGTATGTCTGCTAATGTATTTGCAGAGATCATGCGTGGAAGCCTCCATCGTGCAGCAACAGTTTAGACTGTGACTAGAAGCGGCCCAGCGCGTTCGATATTGCATGTGCTGAACTTGGTATTAAGACAACTCCAGATTTTGATGGATACATGCCTTACACTGGTTTGTATAATAATTGTAGCAACATTAACATTCTTCATACCAATATTTTGATTTAGCTCTGTGATTCCTACGTTTACATTGCTAATTTACAGTATGTAGAGAACGCTACAAAAATACGGCAGGGCTCATAACAAAAGGTAGTTATATGGAATACCTCACACATTTTGAGCCTACTACGTTTGTTCTGAGCCCAGAGATAAAGCCAAGACAGCCTGTGTTCATCCGGATTATGCATTCGAAGTGACTGAAAGAAAACTAATTTCAGATTAACACTTTTAACTTTGATTCTGTAATCAAGAAAGGAATTTTACTATTTGGGTCCTATTTTTTTGTGCTCAATATTAATATAAAGGTTGAGTTACATTTTTCAAGTGTTAGCATAATGAAATTATAAATTATTTTGTAAATTATAAAAAAAAATAAGGTTGTGTCGAATTCAGTAGCGCCCGGTATTCTTTGGATTTCAATCGAACTGTTATTGTTATAATCATGAGTCTCAAGTTTATGCTCCCCTCTATTCAACTGTTGGAGAAACATTGAATCAAACCTGTATCAGATACTGTACAAATTATAGCTGAGCGTATAGCGAGATAAGCCTAATACGGATGACTTTTTGCTGGGCCAAGTCAGAGCCAATGGATATCTCATATTAAGAATTAGGAAGATAGATTAAGAAGGGAGACGATCAGTTACCCCTGCAAGAGGTATAAAATGTGGACGTACGGGTTTATGCATGGAATTATGGAAGTAGTGAAGGCTCTTGAATACTATAATCTGCCATCTATATATAGTGCCATCGTTAATATCGTATAATCACGAGTTTTGGCGTAATGTAATTTCCTTGACACAATAATTGATCGTTAGTGTTTCCTGCGCACTATTAATGCTGTTTGTGGCAGCTGATACGCAGGTTCCACGCATTGTGTCAAAGTGCGCCGTGTCGCAGCCACAATAAACTAGATAGGACTATATTAAGGTGGCAGTTTCTGTAGAAAAACCTAACGACTAGAGTGATGTCTTCTATCAGTGAGATAGACAAGGGGAAAACCACGGAAGTGTACAGTGATGTCGAAAAAGTCAGTGACAATGGTAGTGTTGCACCTTCACAGACCATAGTAGATATCGATGAAACCAATGTGGATTTTATACATGGAGATCCGACATTTATGTCGAATTCTCCATACCCCGAAGTCCGGGCTGCAGTTTCCACAAATATAGATCCTAATGTGCACCTAAACCACTGGAGGTCGTGGTTTTTAATTACTGTTTTTGTCATTGTATTTGCAGGAGTGAACCAATTCTTTTCATTGAGATTTCCCTCCATCACTATTGGGTACGTTGTGGCTCAAATTATTTCATTTCCAATAGGAAAAGCATTGGCCAAATTGCCTGATATAAGATTCAAATATTTCCCCTTTTTCAATTTGAACCCAGCTCCCTTCGGTATCCAAGAACATGCTTTATTGACGATTATTGTGTCGTTGACCGCTTCAACTGCATATGCTATGAATATTCTTATTGCAACTACAAATTTCTATAAGTTAGATGTATCTGTTGGGTACCAGATTCTTCTTGTTCTTACATCTCAGATGTTGGGATATTCAATGGCTCAATTGACTCAAAGATGGGTAGTATATCCGGCTGCAGCCATATGGCCACAAGCACTAGTCACAGCGACCATATTCACTACATTAGAGAAAACCGATATCGTGGATGCAGTCCGCGTAGCCAAATTCAATTGGACCAGATTTAAAATGTTCTATGTGGTGACCATTGGAACGTTTGTGTGGTTTTGGGTACCAGATTTTCTTTTCAAGGGCCTTTCAAATTTCAATTGGATTTGTTGGATCGCACCTCATAATACGGTGGTCAATCAAATTTTTGGAACTTCCTCGGGGTTGGCCGTAGGAATTCCCATTACATTTGATTGGACTCAGATTACTCAGGCTTTAAGTGTTTCTCCATTGGCAACTCCTTTCCATGTTGCAGCCAACACTTATGGCTCGGTATTCATTTTCTTCTGGATCGTCTTGCCCATTTTATACTATACAAATACTTGGTATGCGAAGTATATGCCCATGATCAGCTCCACTTCATTTGATAATACCCAAAGCAGTTATAATGTATCCAAAATCTTAAACAAGCATAAAAGGATCGATAAAGCTGCTTACAAAGCATATTCCCCGGTATTTGTATCATATGCATACTTGTTGTCCTATGCCTTGAATTTCGCAGCCATTAGTTCACTTATAACCCATTCAATATTGTACAATGGAAAAACTATACTAGGATTATTCAAGAACGCCTCACATAATGGAGATGACATCCATAGAAGATTAATGAAAAAGCACTTCAAGGATGTTCCGTACTGGTGGTCAGGTGTTCTTTTTTTGGCAGCTATAGGCTTTGGTTTTGGAGCGGTATGTGGATGGCCCGAGTACAGTCAAACACCATGGTATGGCTTAGTGCTAGCAATAGGGATTTCATTATCTACGTTCTTATTTGAAGCTATTCTTCAGTCTACAACTAATCAGCATGTTGGTCTTAATATCATCACAGAATTGATTGCGGGATACGTATTCAAAGGAAACCCCATGGCAAATATGATCATTAAATTAATTGGATTTATTCCTAATCGTCAAGGTTTAAGTTTTACAATGGACTTGAAATTGGGCCAGTATATGAAAATTCCTCCTAGAACGTTGTTTATGTTCCAGATCTATGGTACCGTATTGGCAGCTTTGGTAAATATTGGCGTTCAACAATGGATGAGATTTAATATCAAGAATATATGCCAAGCCGGGACAGAATTCCCATGTCTTAACGGTAAAGTTATATTCACCGCCTCCATCACATTCTCTCTTGTTGAGGAATTGTTCTCGCCAGGAAAGATCTATAACCCATTGTTGTACTTTTTTATTATTGGAGCAGTTTTCCCATTTTTCACCTACTACTTGTGGAAAAAGTACCCTACGAGATGGTTTGGAAGAATAAACTCCCCAGTATTCTTTACAGGTCCTGGAAACATCCCTCCATCAACTGTATACAACTATTCGTTGTATTTTGTTACGTGTTTTGCGTTCAATTATTACTTAAAGAGGTTTTACACCTCCTTCCATACCCGGTATAACAATGTGATCTCTGCAGGATTCGATGCTGGAGTAGCGATTGCGGCAGTTATAATTTTCCTTTGTGTTACTTACCCCGGTGGTACTTTGAACTGGTGGGGAAATACTGTTTACAAGAAGACCAAAGATTTCAATAGCGCACCATACTATGTGTTGAACAAGGGAGAAAAGTTTGGGCCCTCCAAGTGGTGATCTCTCTGTAGCATTGCTCTAGTTTTAGTTTCCAGAAACGTGTCATACTATATATTGCAACATATAGCTCAATTATGAATGAAAAAATTTTAGAATTCGAGGAGCTGGCTCGTAAACCTCAGCATAGATCTAAAGTGTCCAATTGAGGTGCAAATTCCGAGCAACCATCCTTGGGGTGTCAAATATTTCAGTTCCTGCTCTAATCGCATTCGCACGCCCTCCTAAATGGGTCAATATGGATTAAAACACCAACCTTAATCCGGTGCCAAGATTTCTCGGCGTATCAAAGTTAGGTTTCTACTCGAAGCTCCGCAATTAATTAATTTTGATTCGTAGATAAAAGTTACATGATCCTTTGAGGTGTCTATTTCTATGCCTTCAGCGTAAATGCCTTCTGTTTCTTCATCTGCTTGTATAGTAATCCTCCCGAAACGTATACCATCACAGTAGCAAACACAATTAAAACAAAAATCCATATCACTGCCAAGTTATTTCCTTTAGGAGCGGCCGGGCACGCGTAATGTGATCTTACTTCAAACACGTAGTTACATTCGTTGAACGACCCAACAAACGTTATCGCAGCTTTGGCCATCATCTCTCGATCGCAGGTGAATTTGAGGATCGACGACCTTCGAATAGGAAGACCTGTACTTGAGTCCACCATATTGGGGCAATTGGAGCCGTTTTCGTAAGTCAATGTCAACTTTTTATTCACATACTTGAGATTGGTGGAAAACTCTCCCACAGATACGTACCTGTTAGTTTGCAGATCCATGTAGAAGGCTCCTATACTCGAGGCATTGACACTGTCTTCGATCTCTCTGACCCCATCGTGCTGTTTCTTGAACGGATTGGAGCAAATGCCAAGGGTAAAATTCCGAGAGGAATCATATCCTCTAGTAATCCACGGCACGGCCTTTCCGTCATTTTCCATGGCAGAGAGGGCCCGTAAATCGATATATCTTTGGGTGTGGGGATTGAAAACAGTACAGGGATCCGGTATGAGTTCCAATTCATCTTTTTTACCGCTTCCGTCTTCTATAGTAGTGGAAGACACGTCCGATCCAGGTTTAGTAGTTTGTACGGAAGCGTGGCCGAAGACATCGAACAAATGTGTGGATGAATGGGATGGGGTGCTGACAGTAGCTAGATACCCTGTCACAACTAATATAAATACCACAATCGGGATGATAACTCGTTGATGTGGCCTTGTAAGCATGAGGGAAAATGTAGAAAGGGAAAAGGAAATATGAAACTTAATTCTCTTTATTGCATGTCAAGTCAAGACCTTTTAAGATGCACATTCCTGCACATAGTCCCGGTGATTCCTTGTATTGACGCTAGTAAGGCAATCGAAACGAGCCGATTACTTACATTGAGAGAATCATAGATACACCTTAGCAAATCATGGATGCATGGACCAGTGGAAGTGGGGCAGGATTGCTTACACTCGATGGTCCCGGAGTCTCGGGGCTACCTGGACTTCTCAATTACTCCGACCCCTTGTTGGCCCAAGTCCTTGGGTCGAAAAAGGCCATACAATTGGCAATCGAAACTGTGGGTGAAGATTCTGTTGACCAAGATAGCAAAAGGTCGTACATGGAATTCATGTTAGCTGCGTCCGATGGCGATTTGGTCACTTTGGAAACGATCGCCAGAAAGAACCCCGAGTTGATCAACAAATTATATCCAACAGACGAGCAAGGGGTTTCAGCTTTGATCTTTGCTATCTGCTTCAACAACCAAGCTGCAGTTGAGAGCCTTTTAGCCAACAATGCTGATCCCGACTTGGCCGACTCATTGGTGTATTATACACCATTGATGTGGGCAGTTCATTTCAACCAAGTCGAGACCGTTCAATTGTTGTTGAACCAGCAAGCAGACCCCAAATTGAGTCCAAAAGAAGACGGAAAAAACGCTATAAGCTTGGTCGCACCAGAGCACAAGGAGATGTACGAATATTTCAAGTCACACAACTTGTTGTCCCAAGGTTCAGGTGTTTCTGGAGATGATTCTTACTATAAGTCACCCTCGTTTGTTCCAGAAGACCCAAACATGGATGATCTTGCCACCAAAATTAAATTGCAAACAATTTCATCGGACCGGACGTTCGATGAGGAGGAGGACGAAGAATCTTTCGTGTACGAAGACGATGACGAATTGGTTTTGGCAAAAAATCCCGATATAAGGACTCTTCCTGATTTTGAATACGAGAAGCTCCTTCCTGAGCAGTTTATCAAGTTTTCTGATAGTGATATCCCTTCCTTATTGGACTATATTTTTGACTTGAGAATCAAGAGAGTCCAGTACCAACACGATACGAAGGTACCTGCGTCCATAGTCTTCCAGCTCTTCAGGTATGCCCATTTGAAGGTAAAGAGCTCGGAATTAACAAATTTCCTTCTTGATTCTTTCACTGCACGGTTGAGGGCGGTCACCAATACAAAATCCGGGGTAATTAACATGGCTACTCAAGAAGCAGACTCAAATTCTAATGCATCAAGTGCTACTGGATCGGGTGATATTGTTTTATTGAGTTATTGGTTATCGGTACTTCAATTCTTGCATTATTACTTGAGCAAAAGCGAAGCCTACGTCGCATACCCCAGATTCTTACAGGAAGTTATCAATTTGGTTCAGTCATTAGTGGGTACATTATCGTTGTCTATTAATTCCAGGTTGAATTTATTAGTTGACGAATGTTTACTTGATTTCACAAATTTGGTAGATGTTTCCAATGTACTTTATGCCAAACATTGGAATCTTTTTAAACAAAAGAAGAAGCATCCAAACACATATGAAGATATTTTTAACATGTTATATCCCCCAAATCAACAAGAGTTGATGAAGCCATCTCCAATTAGATACATTCAAGTTTTAGGTGCTTTGGATTACGTGCTAAAAATCCACAAGGTTGATAATCTTATTAGATCTCAAACCTTCTCTCATGTCTTTTACTATAGTAATTCTATTATTTTTAATAGAATTATTGGCCAGTCTAAATACTGTTCTCGTACAAAAGCCATTCAAATAAGACTTAATATTTCTGCTATTGAAGACTGGCTCAGATCTCACAACTACAAGGTTAATGTGCCTGAAAACATTGGTGGGTTAAGCAAGCTTATTGGAGATCCGGATGTGAAGTTGCACAATGTTCTTGATGAGGGCAAAGACGAGCAAGCAAACAAGGATCCACGTTACTTAAGATTTTACTACAATTCCTTGTACCATATCGGAAAGAGCCAATTGCAACCAACCATCGAATTATTACAATGGTTACAATGCATGTCGCTGTTAATTGATGAAGAAAGCCTTATCAACACTATTAATCAATTCGACACTCTTAACTACTATCAGCTTTTCAAAGTAATCAACAAGTTGTACCGCTATGAGGTCGAAGAACCGAAGTTACCCAAATCAGTAACCAATATTGTCAAGAGTTTGGTTAACGAGCAAGGAGAGAACCAAATTTCTAAGCTCAACCAACATTATATGACACAAAGCACATTCCTTTCAAAAGAAGTATATATTTACTTGAATCCTAACTATAATTTGGGAGTTGGCCTTCCGAATCTTACCGAGATGATTAGCAAGTATGGTTCTGGTCTTGGAGGTGTGAGAGTGTTGAGAAACAAAAAGTATCAACCAACGTTGCCTATAACAATTATCGATGATGTCGATGATATTCTTACGGCAAACAAAAACAGTAATTTTAATGAATCGTTTGACTACGAAACCCGAGAAAAAGACTTGGAGCAGGAGGATGGAGATGTGACAGAAAATGTTTCTGAGAAAGAAACTGTGATTAAGGGAGATGAGCTATTCAAACAGGTACAGATGCCAAACTCATTAGCCCATAAGCCGTGGGGGGAAGATGAATTCGAAGCGAACCCTTGGTAAGGTGTGAATAGATTTATAGACCAGATGGAAAAATGGAACTGATACAGTACGTAGCCATCTAAAGGGGCTGTCTGAATGAAGCCGAAAACTCTACAAAGGTTTAGTTCATCGAATATGCATTAAATATGTACAAGGTGTGACCATAAACAATTAGATTCCATAAAATCAACTTGCCGATTATTTCACGTTGGCCAAAAAGTTATTACTCTTGATCTTCTTAGCGTTCTCGTAGCCCAAGTGTTTTCTTCTCCATTTCATGAAGTCATTATTCTTCATTTGCTCGTCACATTTCTTCTTGTCTAGCATATCCCATAACCATTCTGGATACTCGGAGTCTTCCAATGCTACTGGCTCATCACCATTTTTCCTTATTTTCAAGTTCAATTTTGTACCAGCTGCACACGAGGACTTGGAAGCTTGAAAGCGTACGGAACTGGTGCTCAACTGTCTGAAGCTTCTAACAAATTTCTGAATCCCAATCATTACTGGTTCGTTGTAGGCAATAGTTAAAGTTTGTTCATTAAATGTCTCATTTTTCATCGCGACATGCGACGTTTTAAAATTTTTTTTAATGGCCGGCACTGGCAGCCCTCACTCACTGCGAAGAAAACTTGACTAAGGTGTATCTTTCTTTTCCATCAAATAACACATAATGCCACCAAAAAAGAAGGGAGTCGTAGAAAAGCCTATTTTGTTAGGAAGACCAGGTAACAACTTGAAGTCCGGTATTGTCGGATTGGCCAACGTCGGTAAATCTACCTTTTTCCAAGCGATCACCAGATGTCCTTTAGGTAACCCAGCAAACTACCCTTTCGCTACCATTGAACCAGAAGAAGCTCGTGTGATTGTTCCATCTCCAAGATTCGACAAATTATGTGAAATGTACAAGCCAAAGAGTGAAGTTCCAGCCTTCATGACTATTTATGATATTGCTGGTTTGACCAAAGGTGCTCACGCCGGTGAAGGTTTGGGTAACAATTTCTTGGCCAACATTCGTGCTGTCGATGCCATTTTCCAAGTTGTTCGTGCATTCGAGGACTCGGACATTATCCATATTAACGATGAAGTCAACCCATTTGCTGATTTGGAAATTATTCACGATGAATTGAGATTGAAGGACATCGAATTTGCTACCAAGCATTTGGAAGGTATTGACAAAATCACCAAGAGAGGTGGACAATCCTTGGAAGTTAAGCAAAAGAAGGAAGAAGCCGAATTGGTTAAGAGAATCATCACCATGTTGGAAGAGGGTACCAGAGTTGCCAACCAAAAGTGGACCAGTAAGGAAGTCGAAGTTATCAACCTGATGTTCTTGTTGACTGCCAAGCCAACCATTTACTTGATTAACTTGTCTGAAAAGGACTACATCAGAAAGAAGAACAAGCACTTGTTGAAGATTAAGGAATGGGTAGACAAGTTTTCTCCAGGAGATTTGATTGTTCCAGTCTCCGTCTCTTTAGAAGAGAAGTTGGCTGGTATGGAATCTGATGAAGAAAGAGATGCTTACTGTAAGGAAATCGGTGCTACCTCTGCTTTGCCCAAGATTATCGTCGCAATGAGACAAAAGTTGGACTTGATTTCTTTCTTCACTTCTGGTGCTGACGAAGTCAGAGAATGGACCATTAGAAGATTCTACACTGCTCCCCAGGCTGCTGGTACTATTCACACCGACTTGGAAAGAACCTTTATTCAAGCTTTGGTGATGAAGTACGATGATTTGATAGAACTTGGTGATGAAGCCAGTGTTAAGTCCAATGGTAAGTTGATGACTAAAGGAAGAGATTACGTTGTGGAAGACGGTGATATCATTTATGTTAAGGCTGCTGACGGTAAGGCTCGTTAAGATGTAGTTATGAATAATGAACGCTGGTTTTGCAATAAAATTATTATATTAGTAGCGCAACAAATTATACAAACGGCTCTCACATAAATATCATATGTCAGTAGTTATGGGTGCACCGAACCTTCTCCTACCTACTTGTCTAAACCACCAATTAGCTGCAACGAAACCAACAATACCAAAAAAAGTTATAAATCCAATGATTCCAAAAAATGACTTCAAGTCGTTTCTTTGCTCTCCAGGAACAGATACATTCATTCCGAATAGGGAAGTTACAATATGTAAGGGTACTAGGACTGTACCTATCACGGTTACTACCGATAAAAGCTCTGTGATTTTCAAGTTAGAATGGAACGATTCGAGCTTCAATTGAGCCAAGTGATTGGCTTGCGACCGGCTGAATATTTTCTCATACGACACCAAGTTTTGGACCATTGTGACCACATGATCCTGGATATCTCCCAAGTATAGAAATACATCGGCACTTGGCTGTAGAGAGCCACGATCACCAAATTGGAGGCTGGCTCCATGGGCAGTGTCGGACAAGTGTCTGCTCGGGCGATGTTGATAATAGAGGGTTGGCTCGAAATGTGTACTGGCATACGGGAGGGTGTGCACTTGATCTTGACACCGCTTAACAAGCAGCTTGATTGCTTCCGATTTACCGGTCAATCTTCTCATCAAAGTCATCACCACTTTTCTTAACTCTCCAATTCGCTCAAACGTGTTGGCAAAAGCTTCGTTTTTGACCACGCCATCTTCAATTTCATGGGAAGCAAAATCAATGGAGTTGATAATGGGAGCAAATTCGTCGGTAACATTGTCAATAAGCGCATAGCAGATCCAGTCGGGAGTAATGTTCACATAATTTCTTAATTGTCGAACTCTTCTCCGTACATGGGTGGGATGCGGAATGGGTGCAAAATGGAACGAGAGTACCCCTCCTCTGAAAACAAGGATGTAGAACTTGAGGTCCAGCAAAAACGTTTCTGAATCGAAATCTGAGTCGAAAGTGTGGTAGGAAACGAAGTAGTAATGCTTGAATAATTCCAGCTTTTCTCGACTCTCTTGCATCAATATATCCTCGGCTGTTAAGGGGTGGATCCCAAAAGTCTTAGCTAGGATAATCATTTCCGCTTCAGTGGGACAGGTACAGTCCAACCACCACACAGGCTGATCGATAAGCTCGCCGAAACTGGACCCTGGACGCACTAGAGAAGGGATATCTGGAGCATGTAGTGTTTCATCTGAACCAGAGGTGAAGTAAGAAAACCGGTTAGGAGGGACATCATTATCGACGCCATTTTCTTGTCCATAATGCTCAGAAGTATCGGACAGTAAAGATGCTGTACTATGATGATCCTCATGGTCCATACTTTTCACGATACTGGCTGAATCGGGGTTTCTGATATCCTTAGTATTTCTGGTCCGTCCTCTAGTACGGAGGTGCTCAAAGTCGCTGATAGCAGCTCCCGTTTGCAGAATCAAAGATCCAGTATCGGATAACCCCACAGACGTCTGGGGTGCATGTTGTAGCGTAGTTTGCGTTCTTTCGCTAATGATAAAATCATTGATGGCATCAAAACGGAATCCGTCCTGAGTTGGTTCAGCAATAAATTTATGCCCTGGTGCCGGATCAGGACACAACGGATCAATGCCGGTATCAACATCGATTAAAGACTCTCTTCTGGGTACCAGAGAATGTCTAATTACTGTTGGGGACTGGTGTGGGTCCCCCAAATTCAAATGGCTAGAAGGTGCCCCGGATCGAATGGAATCCTGGTATGACATTACTTAGAATTGGCAGTCAGTCATAGCTAACAGTCTCATCAGATAAATCCAAGAAGTGCTAAACAGAGTAAGGAATAAGTGTGCTTAATTTGACATTTAGTCCATGCAATCTACACCGTAATATATTTGGCCACTCACAACCAGCCGCTACTATTAGCCAAGAAATTTCCATTCCTATTACGCTCGCAAACTAATACCGCAGTCTAAGCGAGTTATGGCTATGCTTGGGGGGCATTAGCGGGTTGGTGAGGATTTTGGCTTTGTCTCGACACACATACAGCCATCACACTCTCGGCTGACTGTGTCCAGGACAGGGTCCGGGGGTCCCTTACAAATACCAGGTGAATATTTGATTCAGGGTTTCTGGGGTTCTTGGTCAAGGTGACACAAAGCCTGCCATAGCCATCATATGGCTGCGGCCGGCTGTGCAGACACAAATGGCAATATCGGTTGCGAAAACCTACTGCGAGAATGGTTGATAGCTGCGACAGTGGGCTGCTCCCACTTGGATTGAACTCTGCTCCTAGGAGCTTCTTCTGCACTTGGGGTCGACCCGCTTCGTAACCCCAAAATGTAGACCAATTCCACCCATCAGGCCATTCCGGCGGATGCCATATTTGAGATTGCCTAACGTAATGTATGCCGAAATGGCCCTACAATAGAAGTAGCTATGGCCTGGATAAAGAATCGTCTTCAATTGCTTCAAAAAGGGTGTAGCAAGAGTTGAAGCTTGTTGGGGTTATCAATTGTGTAGCTGGAGATATACAAACCATATACTTCCTAGTGTGGCCATTCGAATGGATTAATTAGGATCTTCGAATAAACTGGCTCTTGGTTTTGTAAATGTGTATTGCTAATAGGATGAAGGGATCTTCTGGAAAACTTCTCTTACTTCCCTTTCACTCAAATTGAAGAATTTTCACAAAATTTAATAAAATTAGGAAGTGTAACTAAACGTGGGGCCTTACACTCGGAGCTCATTTGAAAGCTAGAGCCATGCCAGTTATCTGCTACAGTCTGACACCACAATTTCACCAGATGCCTACAACTTCAACGTCGTGATATGGCCACTTAGTGAAGATGCCAACGGGTAAATCCGCACTAAATCCGCACACCGTTGCACGGGTTTGCCCACCCACAATCGATAGTGCCAGTTACGGTGCCACCACGGGTTTCCCCATTGGGGACCCATCATAACCCTGCCAAGCATTTGTATCTAGTCTAAGGTGTCAAACGTACCTGGATGTAGCTTAAAGAAGGAATTCTTCGCGCGATGGCTGATTCAGCTGGGGCCATTCTGGTTGGTGATATCTAGTGGCCCCAAGAAATATGCCCATTAGATTTTCCACTTCCATTGAGAACATCTGGGCTCAGTGGGCTGTGCCTCACTAACTCAATTAGACGGGGCCCCTCCCGATTCGTGTGTTTGCCCGAGTAGTTTCCCAACCCACTACACGTGTGGGCCCGAGCACTGCCGCTGGGAGTTTTTCATGTCCCACTACCGATAGTAACACAAATCGGGGCTTGAGATCAAGGCTATTTATATCTATTAATAAGATGTCATATTCACTTGGCTTTGTTGATTATCCAGAGCAGTGAACTAGCCACATTTAGCATCTTCTACACCCTGTCTACTTGTCATATTGGCATTGCTTTCCATGAGGTTCTCATTACGAAGACTGACGTTCGTGGTGATTACGTTGGTTGGGTTCTTGGTGTTCTATATCGAGTTTGTGGGCTACAATCGTCCGGTGGGAACATGGTACCACAGTTTGTACGGCGACTACTATGTCCACGAGATGTTTGATTCTGCCAGCTTTGCCCGATCCGACGCCTTGATACGAAAAGACCTTCATTACTCCAACTACCTTTTCAGTGGCTATGAAAATTTCACCAAACTCTTCGACAATAATCCAGATACAATTCAGAACACTCCTTTGAATGAGAAATGCCGGTCATTTTTCAACCATTTGTGCCAGCTGGAACCTGCTTGGCAATTGTTCCGTTGGAACGAAGACAATGTGTTTCATAAAGACGTGGTTCACAAGGAAGAATACTTCAACGCAAAGATCCAGGATTTGAAGGACAAACGGAAAGGAAATGGCCAATCGGAGCCCGAAATCTCCATTAAAGACAATATCACCATTAATGACCTGTTCAAGCAACGGGTGCAGGGCACCAAGATTGCCAACCAAGGAATGGCTGATACCATCACCATCATGAGACTCTACGGCAAGTGCTTCTTGAACAACCCCGACCACGGCATGGATGACATCTACCAACGTTTCACCGAAAAATTGCTCCCATTTTTCAACAAGCACAACTTGCCCATGTTCCATCGCGTAACTCACGAAATCCAACACGGGCTTGACGGAAATTCAATTCCGGTATTCAAGGAAAACGACGAGTTTGCCCATGAAGCACTCCATTATGTCCTGGATAAAGACAACATGATAGAATTTATTCACAAAAAAAGCTCTGGCAGAGGAATTGTGATTTCCGCATCCAACAAACACGTCAAAGACTTAGTGAAATTGATCCGGGTCCTTCGAGGGTTGAATAACCACTTGCCCATTCAAATAGTATTCCGAGGCGATATAACCACCAAGTACAAAAAGGCTATAGAACTAGTAGCATCTAGAGATCTCGACTATTTGATGAACTCGGTTACTCCTGAGTACAAAAAGATCCTCCCCGAGATTAATGTGCTAGAAGACCATAAAGATTATGGGTCAGAATTTCCTCCCCAGGATATCTGGTTCGTTAATATAAAGCTGACCATAAATCAGGACTACCAGCAAGCATTCTCATCTTATGCCAACAAGGTATTGGCGTTGACACTAAACTCATTCAAGGAAGTAATCTTACTAGACGCTGACACCGTGCCATTGGTTCCTCCAGAAGAGTTCTTTAATTCTGAAGAATACAAAAAGTCGGGAACTTTCTTTTTCAAAGATAGGTCGTTGAGGGACTATAATGATCACATCGAAACAAACTTCTTTTCCACGTTATTCCCCATCAATGAGAAATCAATGGACACATTGTTCGGTATTCCCCTTTTGACCAATCGTACCATGGGCAATAAGTACATGACAGGATGGAGGCATCTTCAAGAAGCCGGTGTTGTGGCTATTGATAGAACCAAACATTTTCTCCCTATTTTAATGACAATGCCATTGTACCTTTGGACTGATCCTGTCAAATCTTCCATTTGGGGAGATAAGGAGATGTACTGGTTGGGGTTTGCCATGGCTGGGGACGAAAATTATGAATTCAATAAATATATGGCAGCTAGTGTCGGCGAATTAACTAAAAATCCTGACCATCTCCATTATCCAAACGCAACCTCAGTTGAACTATGTTCTAGCCATCCTGGGCATGTCGACCGGAATGGAAAATTGCTTTGGATAAATTCTGGTTTTAGTTTCTGCAAAAAGAATGGCCCATACAGAGACCACAAAAAGTTCCCTTTCTCCAAAATCGACACATCAGAACTAGCACTTATATATGAAAATCCACTTAAAGTGAGGGCTGCCGTTGTTCCTCCGGAATTGCCGCCTTATAGAGAGGCGGGTAGCCCTTTGGATTTATCAAAGGAAGTGGCGTTCAGGGAGTCCTGGGCGTTCAGAAATCCCGATATAGATGAAGGAGGCGACCCAGGAGACCGGATTGTTGACTACGGACCCCAGAAAGGATGGGTCAAAAGCAGTATTTGCACAGCCTATCAGTACTGTGCTTATAGTCGTATCGATACATATAATATGAACGAAAATGGGTACGATGAAGGACTGGTATTTGAATTTGACGAGAAATCTACTCGGCTCTATGATTATCTTTCAAAACTTTGGATTACCGGTAATTTGAAGTCCGACTCGAAAAAGAAGACGAAGACATCGACTAGTTTAGTCCCGAGTGAGACTGGAAAACAAAATTCAGATTCCAATGAAAAGAACATAACTCAGGGCCAAGGTGGAAACCAAACAGGGAAAACAAATGATCAGGCGACAACCCCTTCCACTATAATTGATCCCATTGGTGTGCCAGTCAGTGATGGGGAGACACTAGATCCAACTTTACAGAATGGCGGAATTTCGAGACCAAGGCCCCAAGGATATATCCCCGTTGTGAATTCCCACGCAGGAGAAACGATGCCAGGGGGGGAAGGCGAGGCAGAGGATCAGAAAAAGCTTGAGGAAGCCCTCTTGAGACTCGATAGACCCGACCCATCAGATGTAAACGTCGCTCATAATATGGACGACCTTTTTAGCAAGATATTTTCAGATGTCACGATATCACCTGCCAAAGAAGGTGATCCAATTATCGAACATTGACATATACCTAGCTCTCTCTATTCACTCTAAAATTGCATTCACAATACATACAGACAAATCGCATGAACTTACTCTAGAGGCATATTTAATAATTTATCAACTATTCATAGAGCAAAACCATTAAGGGGTTTCTAATTGTAGGCTTATTTGTTGACAGAAACAACTACAGCATGGGTGGCCATTGGCTTGACCAATTTCCCTTCTCTCATTGGTGCAGTGATCTTGGCTTTTTCGATAATTTCATCAACGTACCCTTTGAACTGTTGTTTTTGCTCTTCATCCAATTTGGTGATGTAAGATCTCGTCTTCCAGTACTCATAAACATGGTCAGGAGATATCAATAGTTCATAAGTGTAGAAGAGCTCTTGGGAGATCGGAAGGAAATAGTTTTGATCCAGCTCGAGAAGTTCTCTCCATTTACCCTTACGATATTGAGGAACCGAAATATCGAAAGAGTATGATTTTTGGCTCACTTCGGCCGACCATGGTGCCTTCTCAAAGAACTCAAGGAATACATCGTGAGGGTTAGATCCACTTTCGATTTTAATTTGGTCAAACAATGCACTTTCGCCCTTGATGTACTTGACATTCTTGGTTTTGGCAGCCTGACTGGAACTGGGATAGTCGAAGTTCCAAATAAGTCCAAAAGTTCCGGTGGGCTTCAAAACCCTATTGATTTCTTTCAAACTATCCAAGTCGGAAAACCAATGGAACCCCTGAGCGATAAGCACAGAATCAACCGAATTGTCTGGTACGGGGATATTATAGGACGAAGCATTGTGGAGATTTTCCGACTTGATCTGAGGAAAGTTTTCTACAAAGGATTCCAACATCCCGGAACTGGGCTCCACAATAATCAAACTATCAGAATCAATTCCCCAGCCATGATTGACCAAATTCCGGGTAAATTTTCCTGTGCCTGCTGCCAACTCAAGAATAACCTTGTTGGTATGAAACTGGTACCCATTGGCTCCTTGGGATGCCAATCCTAAGCCTTCCAAAAATGGATCAACCAATTGAGGATCAAATGAAGGCCGGAACGTGTCGTAGTCCTTGTGGTTAGAATTGAACGAGCTGATGGCAATATCGTTTGGACGTTTGGTCATTGCAAGGTAATTTGAATGGATGAAACTTCTTATTTGAGACGGGCCTAATTTGCTATTAATATTCGCCGGGGTACAATTGATACCAGATACAACAAGTCTGCCCGGGGCCCGAAATCCTCGAGCGAACAAACCTGGCAGTGACCTTACTAATACCATTTGTGTGGTGTAGTTATTATTGGGCTCCACCTGAAGTCCGGGGAAATTTTCATACCAGGGCTCAAACACCGGCATTCGGCTCCGAAGGTAATTAAGAAAAACATTACTGAGGCGCTATTCTATTCGTACATTCATTAAATATGGTATGCATAAACGTAAACGGTTGTATCTAACACAACTCCAGAACAAAGTCCTTCTCATTGTAAGAGGGAACTTGGAGGCCAGTATTCTGACAGTACTGATCAATATTATACAAATTAATAGGATCCTTCACATAATTGAACGAGTTGTTTAACAACTGCAACACATTGATTCTATCACTGTCGTTGATTAGTCTGACCTCCATGAAATAAAAGTTTAATACCTGAGCAAAGCTCGAGTTATTGATGAGCTTTGTTAATAAAATATTAAGGCTCTCTCTAGAATTTGTGATGGTGAGAACCTTGATCACCTTTGTAAGTTGGTCGACATCTAATGTCTTGTAGGATACCATCTTGAAGAATTTCAAAACCGTATTGAATCTTTTATCCACTAATGGTTTGTCAGAAATCAGAAGTGATGCCTTCAACAAATTATCCAAAATACAGTTCACGAGTTGTTGTTTGGACGATTTGCTTGAGACCCTTGCCAAGTTCAAACTATAGATTTCAGACATCTCAACTAAGTTCTTAGAAGCAAGAAGTTTCAAGGAGAGTTCATTGATGCTCAGAACCTCATGATTCTCCGACTGGAATTCAACAGGATTTCCAAGTAACGAGTTGAGCACATTGGCAAATAACACACGTTCCTTCAGTTCTTGATTGCCACCAGAAATCAGGGCAATTTTCTTCAAAATTATTTGAAGACTCTCCTTGTTACCCAACTTCAAATAATAATCCGCGAGAAGAGTGATCAATTCGGGGGAAGACTTCAAGATTTTCATATCCATGAACATACTTTGGAAAATCGACAAAAATTGATTCGAATTACTGCTGTTCAAATATGCAGACAAGGCTGCAATGGCTACGCTTAATTCTTCACCATTCTTTGGTGCTGTGGATGGAAGTAGACCATATTTTTCAACAATTTGAATGCATTCATCAAATTTCTGTTCCTTATTCAAGAACTTCAAGTATTGGGCAACCCATTGCATGTCGTTTGCACTTTCGTAAAACAGATCGAAAAACTTTGGTTCGCTCAATAAACTTCTCAAGTAGACGTTTGGAGAGTTGTTAACATTCGAAATTAAATGGCCAATGACTTCGGGTTTCAATGGAAGCACATTCACTGATATATGATTCGAATTCAAGTGCTCAATCATTTTTATATTGACCTTGTCCAAGTTTAATTTAAGCAAGCTTTCAAAATGATACATCTTCGAATCATTATCAAATTTCAGTCGCCATATTCTCTCAATAAGATCAGAAATTTTCAAATTCCAGGACGACTCAATATCGCTTATAAAAGCTCTGTTGATTACAATTTTCCAAGTCGATGAATTGAAGGTCGATCCCTTGATGAATGCATTGACAAAACTTTGAATTCCAACATCGTAATTAACATTGAGTAAATAGCTCAAGTTTAAATCATATGTGAAACTATTTTCCAAATTCTCATTTGCAAGAACATTCAAAGCCTCGACGTCACAGTATTTGCAAGCATCGATTATATCAGCGGAAAACACAACCTTGTCACTTTCAAGCGATTCAATCGCTGATTTGAAATGCTGAATCAAATCCAACTTGAATTGTTTCATATCTTCACCAAATTCAACGTAATAATTTTCAAGATCTTCGAAACCATTGATTAATTTTGCTTGGAAATCTAAAATGCGATTAAAAGTATCAAGGTTACTTCCACTGTAGAACATTAAAGTCCTTGATATAATTATCAAACCATAAAGATTATCCGTCTGCAAATCAAAATTTCTAATGGCTCTCTGGATGAATGGAGACTCCAAAAATAGCTCTATGTTATACTCCATTGTTACTTCGTTAGCGTTTGGTATCATCAAAAAACTGACCACTTCGGACAAGAACTCATTCACCTCCGTAGCACTTCCTTCATAGTAACGGGATTGTGATTCTACTAAATTCCATATCAAGCCAAAATAGTATTGGTTGAATGGTTGCCCATTTCCATTGTAGATAACTCCATTGAAAAGATAACTCAACAATTTTTTGAAGCTGACCAAATCAAAAATCAAATGATTCTTAAGGAGAACTTCTTTAATTATTTGAAAGATTCTTTCATGATCACCTAGATCAATACTTAAAGACATGATCAAATCACGGGAGTGGAAAGGTGACACTGACAAGTCCACTAACGATTTGGTGGATAATTCTTGAAAATCTTTTCTGATGGCCATGTAATCATAAAGTTGCCAAATTCTAGCATATATGATACTTTGCTGTTCCTCAATCGCAGTCACAGGAGTCATTCTGTTCATGGCAGCTTTACTCATTTGCGTCATATGATACTCATTGATATATTTTATAATCATATCGTTGTACAAGTTGTTTGACAACTCCGGAATGTAGGAAATACCATTAAATTTTTCCAATAATTCGAATCCCTTATCCAAGTCTTCGGACCTGTTGTTGATAATCGCAGAAACGTAAGTTGAAATAACCATCGAAACCTGTGATTTCTGTGGTTTCACGCTCGCTTCAAGTGAATTCTTATAGTCCAACAAAATATCATCCAAGAACTTAGATGCGAGCACAAATTGATCATTATGAACTAACGATTCAATAAGCTTGCTGTACATAACAAATTCATCGGCACCTTTGAGTTGTGCATCCCGGTACAGTTCATAGACCGAAACAATGAATTTATAGCTCTTTTCCGCATCACCATCAAACATACCTATCTTGGAAAAGTATTTTGTAAATTCAATCAAGTCAAGGTGGAATCTTTCGGTCGCAACATTGGAGGGCAATGAAGTAAATGGGATGATATGACTAGCCACATTCTTGGTTATCAATTCGGGGTACTTCACTAAGAATCTTAATATGCTAGGTATAAGGTAGAATAAATCTAATTGTTCTTTCTTCTGGATAGATCCAAATAAGTCAATTCCTATTTGTCCAAATTCTTTGGCTTTGTTGATGTAAGTCTGATTGGTGAATATATTTGTCGATTGCGCTTGCAATTCGGAAACTTTAGCATTGCCATCGAATAAACTCTTGATGACCAAATTGAAGGTTTCGCTATTTGGCTTCACGGGGCTTCTCAATATGTCCTGGTAGATGGTCAACAAATTGGTAAGTTTGGATTCTATTGACTCAAGTAATTGCTCCGAGTCCAACGATCTTTCAGAAACCGAGTCTAACACAATATTATAGAGTTCGATGGTTGGGAGCGGTATATCGTTTCTCTTCAACGACTGGTATAATGGATAGATCATATTTAGTTGATCCGCAGATGGAGCATTATTGTAGATGTGGAGGATACTGGAAACTTGGGTCTGGAGAAGACCGGCTTCGAAAGTTTCAGGTTCTTCGGACTCCTTTGATGCAATGGTTTCAACAACACCGCCATCGTTATCCTGTGACGAATGTTGTGCGATGGTTAATTTCTTCTGTTCGGGCTCAGTGGAGTATTGATGCTGTTTCTGTTGTAAATGCTCGGCATATTTGTGCTTTTGTTTCCCGATAGCCACGGATGAAAAGTATCTAATCTGGCGGTGTAAGTTGTGGTTGATGCGATTGAACTTTGGCTTAACCACTGCCAACGTCGAAAGGAACTTCCTGGAAATATTTTTGATCTGGCTAATGTTATTATAAATATCTTGGTTGATTCTCAGAATGAAAAATTGCGTGGCATAGTCACAGCCGGGTTTGTATTGTTCTTCGTAGATAAGGAATGAAAGTAACGTATCGCCCAAGTATTGCGACTGGCCCCGCTTCTTGCGTTCGGCATCATGGTTGTATACCGTGTAGTACAATCCGTAGTGTCCGCTGTCAATAGTCAAATAACTTCGGTAGGCATTGGAAGGATTGGGTTTACCCCATCTTCTTAACTTGAACCACTGGTAGTTAACCAAGGAATTGTTATTGAGGTAAGGATGTGAGCTCTGGAAGAACTGCAACAGGTCCGGTGACGAACATTTGGAGTACTTGATGAAATTCGAGAACACCATGGTGATGACTGATTTTTCACTACCAACAGTTAAGTGGTGGGAAAAACAGTACGGGTCTGATGACTAGACACACTCACTGCAATAGGACTATAGCGCTCGGAACAGTCCAGGGTGGGGTGTGTTGGTGGCAGAGGTGGTTTATGTTGTTTGCGTATAGCGCAACTGGTTAGCAGTCCCAATGGTTATATAACTAGGTAGCGATGCGGATCCGCTTTACCTCCGCCTTTGGACAGTAAAAATTTGTGCGAATTAGGTATAGCAGAACTGCAGGTTTGTGACAACGGCGGGCTGTGATTGGCCACCCCAGTGAGGCACCGCTACGGAAAATTACGGAGAACATGACACCAGAGTGGCAAATTCCACCCGGCCAAGAATGGGATATTGTTTATCTATAAAACTGAGGTAGCTGGAGACGATAAAGAGATCTCCTATTCGTGGGAGGGGAATACCGGAGCAACCAATGTAGCTACAGAGGTTTGTCTCTAGTAAATGGCCCCCAAACCCCGGCCCGGGTCCGCTCACGTGCAACGGTTGCACCCTCCCGGAACGGCTGCGAAAACTTGGAATCGGAGGTATTGCTCCATGGCAACGGGTGAAGGGAGGTCCCACTAGAGCCCCACTACTGTTCCAATAACGATAACTCTAGAATCCTCTTTAATTGCTCGTCTTCATCGATACCGGGCGACGTTCTCGAACTGGCCCCTTCATGGTCCAATTTGGAAAGCTCCAATGCCTGTGCAAGGTCGTCATCAATGTCGCCGTCTCTATTTGCATGGCTCTTGCTTAGGGCCATGGCCACGGAGAGCTCGTCCTCATCGTCCAAGTCGCCGTTATACTTTTCAAACATCTTCTGTTGTTCGCTTTCCAAGTATATCTGGTTGTCGTAGTCGTCGATCTGGTCTCTGATTTTCTTTTTCGACTCATGCTTATTAAGTACCCCCGAATTGACCTTCTTCTTATGTGACGTGGAGCTTCCATTGACAGTGGAGCTGTTCATTAATTCCGTTTCGCCAAACTGGAAGTACTGCATCGTGTCTCCACACACAATCAACCCGTTGGTGTGTTTTGGCGACTCATTCAATATTATTTGATTCACCGGTATAAGTTCATTATACATATGAGTCATCTTCTTGGGGTATTTCACCGACGCTTCCTTGATGAACTCCCCGGTGAACACATTGTGGAGATTTGCAAATCCATTGTAACCCCCAATGGCTATCACCACTCCATTTAATGCAATGGCCGTGATCGGCTTGATATTCTCGTTGTTCAAGAATGCCGAGAGATCAGGCGAATATTTGCTGAATTCAGGAATGATTCGGGTTTCTGGCACAATATCTTGTGTATGATCGTCTCTGACCTTCCATACTATCACACTTCCGTCACTCAATGCATTGGCGTAGAGAATCTCGTCCAGTCCCACCAAATTTAAATTACGAGTTCTATGCACATTTACCTTGTTTGGGGGGGTAGTTTGCATTTTCGATAATGTCACGAAGGTTTCGTTGGGCAAATTCAACTCACGCACTTTGATAGAGGATGGCATCTTGTAGTTGTAAGCTCGGATATGTGATTTATATGAAATTATGATGTTGGAATCACCAAAGTCCACATCCAACCAGTTCTTGCTCTCTGCCCCAGGGTTTCCGTAGAAATAGTTGGAGGGAACAAAGGTATTTTCCGTCAATTTAATTACAAAACCAAGATCAATCTTGGCCAAGACGGAGTAGTTGGAAAAATTAACGATGTAAACATGCTTTTGGGTATTAAAAATAATGAAATTTTTGAAATCGGATTTGACATTGATAATGGATTCGTCATCAAACCACATCGACTTGACCACTTTCTTACTTAAGTTCCAGAGTTTCAAATGGCCATTCAAAGTACCTGATATTATATCCACTCTCTGTTTATGCTTGTCAATATTGTGCAAGGAATTTATGCACACGGCAGTTACTGGGCTTTTGTCGGTATCAGAATCGTCTTCAAACGTCTGCTGTGATGATCTATTGGTTCCAGAGGAGGTAGACGTCAAGAGATTCTTTAAAATGAAGTCCCCAGAAAACCGTCCCATCAAAAGGTAGTTCCAGTTCATATCATAGCTGGAAATCTGGCCAAAAACATTGTTTCCTCCGGGGATAAAGCTTTGGTTTTTACCATTTTTGAGGTTGGCAATGGCAATGTTGCCGAAACGGGGAGAAAATGTCATGATCTTGCCCCAACCATCGTTATTGGTGAAGTTTGACACACAGAACGCCACATTCCGAAACTCGTTGTTGATGAGCTGATAGGACTTGTGGATAGCAACTGCCTTGTTCCATTTCTTGAGGCATCGCAGCCGGTCAAAGTATTCCACCATCCACTGGGACGAGCCTGTTAGCGAGGGAAACGAGCGAGAAGTTCCAAACTTCAAGCTGAACGAGTTGAGCCATGTCTCTTTATCGGATACCGCAAATTGCCACCGTTTGCACACCAATCTTATATTGTTGAGTTCTATGGGATCTAGATTGGAGAAAATGGTGACAAGCACTTCCAACGGGAGATCATGCACATGTGTGGACGATTGTGGTACAGGCCTGGCCTGAGGAGCGCCAATGGTATTGCCCAAGTGATCGGTTTCCATTGGCAAAGAGGAGACTCGATCAACGTGGTGTAGATAGAAAGACTAAATGATGCGCGATGTGAAGTCAGATGACATACGTGTGGTACAAATGGAGATGGGTGTGTTCAGGGCGATAGAATGAAATCGAAACGAAAGATGATATGATGGCAAGGCTTATAGTCGGACCTCCGTAGAGAAATAGGTGAAGTGGAGTGAGTGATTCGTGGGACTTAAATGGACGTAGCCCGGGTGTATTCTCGATAATGAACGATGCCTCGAGCATTATCTTAGGCATTGCCAATTACGCTGCATTGCCTATTCTACAGAAGAATTGATGAGCGAAAATTATCCCAGAATATCGCTAGAATGTGGATTAAACTAGTTGAAATATTTCAATTGGATTACTGAAGAAGTGTGGGGCATTTTGTGTCATTAGTATCTTAGTCATTGCTAGAGTAGACCAGGCTAGAGAATAATTATAGTGCGCCCACAAGACCGGTTGATTTTGACGATTGTAGGCTTAAGGAAGTTTGTTCTTTAGCAGATCCAGTCTGGTTTATAGAAATATTCAAAAAGGGAATTTACTCGGTAATGTCTCGTAATGGCATTCCCAAGAGATTAATTAAGACAGAAAATGAAAATCATAAGGTGATGACCCATTTCAAAGACTGTTACACCCGTTTGGCTACTAGAGGTACTTTGTCTCTTGAGAAATTAATTTGTAGTCCATGCTTGTCTGCTCACCCAATTGGCCATGCCTCCGCATTTGTCGCAGCCGTTTCCACCCAAATTGAACATTCTCGGTTCCTCGAAAAATTGAAAAATCGCTGAAAAATTTCACCAACCATTGGATATGTCGGCAAGTGAAGGTTCCGATGCCGTTCCAGCGGAGGCACCCAAGGAGCTCACGTTGAAGATACAGCTCCCCAAGTTTTTATCCGAGTCCCAGAAGTTGTTGGAAATTCCTTCCTCTCAAACCGAGACCTTGAATGACTTGAAGCAAGTGCTTCTTCTTTTACCAGTAACCAAGAACTTGACCAACTATAAGGTGTTGATCAGGGGAGTCAATGTGACCGACCAGTTCGACGAAATTTCGACGTTTGCTGAAATCATCGAAGCTTTGGCATTGGAGTCCAATGTCACCGAGTTGCACTTGGAAGTCAAGCAACAGGTATACAACTTGGCCAAAGTGTATGAGCAGATCACCAGATTTAGAGAAGTCATCGGGTTGCACTATATTGACAGAATTTCCCAGGACTTTGGGGTGTCCAGTGGACTCACCAAGTTTAACGATCTTGAATTGACTGAATTAAAGGCCCCAACCCCAGAATCCGAAGTCAAAGAAACCGAAAAGGAATCTGACGACGGAGCCAAGGAAAACGAAGAATCAAAAATATCCGAGGATGACTTGATCAAGATCGCTGAAACTGTCGCTACTATCACGGAAAATGACGACAGAATTTCCAGATTCGCCGAGTTTAACAACTTACGTGATAAGTTGAAGATCCCTATCAAATCATTGACGGTTTCTCAATGGTCTCCTGTGCCAGCATTCCGTAAGTCCAAGGGTGACTTGCTCTACTTGACATTGCAGACGTTGGAAAGCGAAACATTTAACATCACTTGTAGCTATTCCGGCTTCTTTGTGAACCAATCATCCACTGCACACTTTAATCCAGCAATGAAGATTAGTGAGAAGGGCAAGTTTTCTCTGAGCTACTTGTTGTTTAATTTGGTGGAATCGTTGTCCTCATCTTTTAGTGCCACTCTTGCTGAAAACGAACTCAACTTATCCAACTCTTCTGAGCATCCCGAGTCCTACTTGTTGCCAAACAACACCATTTTGGCCTCTCCATGGGTTGTTGACGGCTCTAAGGCCAAGATTTATCCCGATTTATCCAGATTCCAATTACCTGTGATTGCCAACGGTGTGGATGGTTCCGATTTGATTAAGGAATGGAATGAGGACATTCAAGCTATTAGAGAACTTCCAAATACAA
This sequence comes from Suhomyces bolitotheri, assembly GCA_030568555.1. Lineage (NCBI taxonomy): Eukaryota > Fungi > Ascomycota > Pichiomycetes > Serinales > Debaryomycetaceae > Suhomyces > Suhomyces bolitotheri. Next base: position 58,374 of record JAJMGH010000019.1, read on the forward strand.
CTATTCAAGAAAGAATTTTGAAGGAGAAATTGACCCACAAGACCTTGGCCGAATTTACCAAGGCCGCCAGCGAAACTGCCATTAACATTATCAAAGGCAACTTGGTTCCAATGAACCCTAGTGAAGAACCAGAAAAGCAAATCTACTTGAAAAATGGAGTTTTTTACACCTCTGGTGCCACCACTGTGGATTTGTTTGACGGTACTGGTGGCTCCGAAGCCTCGAGATACGCCAGTAGTAAGGACTTGGCCGCTATCAAGGTTTTGAACAGAGTCGATGCTGCTGGAATCTACAGTTTGGTTACCTGTATCGTCGATTTTATGGGTAAGAGAGTGGTTTGTCAAGCCCCAGTTCCAGGTATTTTTAACCAAAGTGTTGAAGGAGAAGTGGAAGAAAAAGTGGTGTATGGTTTGTCCAGTGACAACACCAAGATTTTGAAAGACGACTCATTCACCGAGCCTTTGAAGCAAGTTGCTGAAACATTCCACTTGAAGGCCCATTCTGTTGAGATTTCTTCCGAGATCAAGTCCGATGGGGAGTTGGTTGTTTCGAAGGATACCAAGGGGGTTAGAGGGTCTGATGGCCGTAAATACATTATGGATTTGTACCGTACTAGTCCTCGTGACATAGAATTCACTGAAGCTCATTTCGACGAATCCAAGTCCGACTCTTATCCTCACGGTGAAGCTCTCATCAGACATGAAGCTGTTGGTGAATACTGGAAGAGAGAAATTTCTGAGTATATCAAGGAGCAGAATGCCGAGCTTGAAAAGCAAGGAAAATCTGAAGAAGAGAGAGCTCAGTTGGCTTTACCTACTGACAAGGCCGTTTTCAACCCAGATGCCTTTTCCGGAATCAACGAGAATAAGGAAGACCAAGAAGAAGTTAGAACTTTGTCTAAATTTATTAAAGACACTTTGATTGAAGAGTTCTTGGTAGAATTCCCTTCACAAGTTGCTCCTTTCGATGGTAAGCACTTGAGTGAATCTTTGCATAGACAAGGTATCAATCTAAGATACTTAGGTTATATCGCGGATCAAGCCTTACAAAGAAGAGACCAAGTTGTCAAGGATGAAGAGGCCAAGATCACCGCCAATGTTGAACTTGCCCAGATTAGACAAAAGGAACTCGAAGAAAAGGCTAAGCAAGAAGCTGAAGCTGCGAAGAACGAGAACGAAGAATCAAAGGATGAGAAAAAGGAAGCCTCGGAGGAAGCCTCCGAAGAATCAGAGCAAACCAAGGGTACCTTCCAGCCAATCATTGCCAATTACGTTACTCTCCACAGACTTGCAGTTCAGGAAATGGTTGCCAGAGCTGTCAAGCACTTGTTGAGAAAGAACTCGAACAATGTTCCTGAACATTTATTCCCTGCTTTTGTTGCCCATTTCCACAACTGTTTATTGGGAAGTAGTATTACCAAATCTCCTGAAGTGATTATTGATGAAACAGCTAGAGAGTTTGCTGGAGAACAAGCGTTAGAATGGTCTTCTTTAACCAGTGACGATGTATTCTCTTTAGTTGAGAAAGAAGTGTTTTTGAGGTTTAGATATTCTTTGCCCACCAACTGGACTCAAGAATTGATCCACCCAGTTCAGTTATTGAGAGAAATTGCCATCAAATTCGGTATCCAATGGAAATCTCAAGACTACATCTTCTCCAAAGAAGAATTTGAGAAGGCCAAGGATTCCTTAACTGTGGAATCCCAAGTTATTGAAACCAAGTCCAAAAAGAATAAGAAGAAGGGTTCCCAAAGTCCTGTTTCCACCACCAAAATTGTTACCCGGTCCTCGACTTTCGTGGGTGACGATATTGTGAATTTTGTTCCCCTTATTAAGGACTCTGGTTATAAGTCTTCTCTTACCGACGAGATCTTCCAAAGTGCGAGAGCTCATATTCATCAAGGTGATAAGGAAACTGGTGTTTCCTTGCTCAATGAGTTGATTAGTATTCAGGAACAATTATATGGTATTGTTCATCCTGAAACCGCCAGATTGTTCAGTATGATCTCCCAAGTTTATGCTGACATCGGATTGGAATACCAAGCGGCAGTATTGGCTCGTAAAGCTATCATTTTGTCCGAAAGAACTACTGGTTTCGATTCTTACGATACTATTTCCGCTTACATGAATTCTGGATTCTACGAATCATCTAATTTAGAGCTCGTCAACTCGTTGAAATTATACAAACAAGCCATTAACGTGTGGTCTACTGTTTACGGTAGAGAGCACCCTACATTGGTGACAACATTGACCAACTTGGCAGACAGTTTGACCAGAGTGAAGTTGTACCCATCAGCCGGAAAATTGCTCGAAGAAGCGTTGGGATTATCTATCAAGACCAACGGACCAATTTCTCAATTGACTGGTAGCATTTACTATAGTTTGGCGATGTTGTTGTTGAACTCTGGAAAATTCAAGGAATCTTTGGAATATTTCACCATTGCTCAAGACATCTTCATCAAGGTTCTTGGACCCGACGATGTCTTTTCTAAGCAGGCCTCGAAGTACACCGGAAGTCTTATTAAGTACCAGGAATACCTTCAACTTCAAGAGAAACAAAAGAAGGCTCTCGCTAAGCAAGGAAAGAAGGCTCCCGTTCAAGCACCAAAAGCTCCCGAACCAAAGAAGAAGGGAAAGAATGGTAAGAAGGTAACGGCTGATCCAGAAATCGCTTCCAAATCGGTTGATGATATCCTCAAGTTTATTGAAGGAGATCAACCAAAGAAATCTAAGAAGAAATCTAAGAAGTAAATAGTGTACATAGACTATCAGATCTAAATTTCATGTATATACAGAATAAAATGTTAGTCATATGGTATGGAGAAATTCTAGTTGCCCTAAGGAGCACAACTGATGCCATATTATGTGATGTAACTAGTATCAAGAGATACTTTTATAATTCTTTTATTTTCTCGTAGTAAAGTGCTTCCCTCTAATATTTTGGGGGCTCATTGTGCTTGAACTTGATAAAAACTTTTCTAACGAATTTATCATCCTCTTTAATCAAATGGGTTAATCTTTCGTCGACTTCGTTGACTTGCTTTAAAGAGAGCGTTTTGGAAGTTGCCAATGTCAAGTAAATGTTCGTGTTTGCACCCGAGGTCATCACTGACAATTCTGAGATATGGAACTCACTTAGGGTAGAGGAAGATTCCATCTCTGATTTCACAATGTCTTCAATTTTATCATAAATCTCATCACCAGGCTTTTCACCTCTGTCTATTAATTCAAGGAAAGAAGTTTTGAATGTACCCCAGCCTGCCTTAATAATTAAGATCGATACACATAACCCTCCGATGGAGTCCAACCATGCGACGTTGAATAAAACACCTCCGGTTACCGTTACCAAAGCAACGGCGGCGGTCAACGAGTCCACACGATGATGCCACGCGTTGGCTACCAACACCTTGGAGTTGGTGGCAAGTGCTACCAGCATCGTCTTTCTGTAAAGCAATTCCTTCACCACAATTGAGGCAGCTGCCAACCATGCTGCATTTATATTGGGACTCTCTCTGCTAATATGGGCCGAATCGTCGGTATCCAAAGCTGAATGAGAGTGACTATGAGAGTGTTCTGACTGGGAAGATCCAAGTGCCGAGTGTGAATGGGAGTGACCAATATGGACGGTAGCCACGTAGTCGTAAATGTAAGTGGGAAGAGTGAACTCGAAAATTTGAAGCAACGACGACCATCCCACGGAAACTCCAGCGAATAATAACACTCCCGAGACCAAGAGCGAACCAACGGTTTCAATTTTCCCGTAACCCAATGGGAAGTTGGTGGGGCTGCCGATTTTGGTGGCCACATTGACGGTGGCTAAGGTAAGGAAATCGGCCACCATATCACTGACCGAATGGATGGCATCGGCCACCAACGCTTGCGAATGGAAGTACACCCCTCCAAACCCTTTGGAAACCACCATGGCCACATTGACTAGGAGTCCTATCCACGTTATTCTGACGGCAGGGTTGGAAAGTATGGACAGCGCATTGGTCTGAAGTAGTTCATTGGGCTGGTGGTGTGAATGGCTGTGAGAGAGGAGAGAGTGGGAATGGTCGTGGTCATGGTCATGAGACCCGTGTGAGTGTTCCGATTTACTGGCGTCGTGGGTATGGGAGTGGGCCGTTGGGGCGTGTTGATCAATTTCCAGTTCATGAGAGTGGGTATGAGAATGGGTCGTTTCCGAGCCATTGGTGGCAGAATCAGAAACCAGCACCCCATCCGTACGTGGAGCGGGAGCGGAAGGTTCCAGGGAGGTTACCCGAGGCATTTTTTGTGGATTTCTAACAGTTGTCATCAATTGTCGTTGTCGGCTCACACGAGGAAGTCGGTATAAATTTACCTTTGCGAGTCTCGGTACTAGAACGTTCGTGGGCTTAGGGACCAAGCGTCGAGCCACCAATGGAAGCATTTTTCTCACAAGCAGAACACGAAGGACCGAGTAAGTACAGCACAGTCAGTAGCACAACTCTGGGATCACACCACTCTTGTTTGAAGGAGATCACCGGATGAACAATAGCAAAATGGCATATAGTTGCGACGGTTTTTTTCGTTCATATGGTTTGATCTGATAAGGCCGGTGTCAGCGAGGGTATTCCCGGAAGGAAGGATGCGAATTTATTACCCGGGGAAGCCCAGACCTGTGGGATGGCACCAATGGCCAAAAAACAGACCTATGGCGTCTGTAGTCGAGATGCTGAGCAAACTGGTCCGCATTGGTAGGCAACTTCGAGTAGAAGTTTCCCAGTGGCGGGGGGCTGGGCTCATTACGATCGTCTGGCGATGGAATCTGAAGTTGGGTGCGACGTTGGGTGGCCGTGATAGTGCTGTTAACTACAAGTGAAAACTAAGACTCCGAGGGCACCGGAGAAAGATAGACTTTTATATACACGATGATGCCATAACTATGAAAGTTTAGGAGGGCGCGATTGAGTATTAGACTAGCACGGCGATTGTGTCTGGGGCTAATCCGATCTTCGCAACCGATTTCGCAAGTTGTGGTAATCATGCTATTGCTAGAATAAACATATTTGCTCTTGCAATTTGGTGTTGGACATTTCTTGAATGTAATACAGGTGAGACTGCCTGATACTTGAACGAATTTTGGGAAGATCCTAACGGAAAATACTGTTGCTGCGATCAGGTCCTTTGGATTTCCGAGCCTGTTCTCGCTAATTGTTGAGTTTTTGATGGAATAACGGTGGTTTGAATCATGCAAAAAGTTGTTCGATCGAATTGGCGGTTACTTCCTTGGCCGGTTCATTGACTTCCACTTTTTCCGTTACAATTTCAGGCTGGGGCGATTCGGCATTTGCTGCCAACAATGACCTGGCCTGTTCCATATTCTTCAACAAATAACTCTTCTCTTGTGACTTGAATAGACTCTCTTCCAACGCCTTACTGGGACGTCTGACATGCATGAAATTACAATGATCGCCCCTGGAGCAGCTGTTGTCATCATAGGCTCGGCAATTTGCTTCCACAAAGTTCTCCACCGGTGACAAGTCACAATGGACTGGTCTCCCGTTGAACCATTCCAGGTTTAGTATGCTCGTAATCGTGTCAGCGTCCTCTTCAGTGGCAAATCGTACGTAGACATTACCATTCAAATGGTTATTCTCGTTTTCACAAACCACCATCGAGTTGATTTTGCCAATACTGGCCACCCGGACAAATACATCCTTGTAGAACTGGTCAAAGTGTTCCTGGAGCTGCTTGGGATTGAAGGAGTCCTCATTTTTGTTTAGTTTGGGGTTCTCGTAGAGATTGGGCAATAGTACCGTTTTCGAGGTATTGGGCCTTGTGTGTTTTCTCGAGCACTTTTCACCATGCCTACATGCACCTATCTTATTGTAGAAGGTGCATATAGACTTGTCTTCTCGGCGGTATCCTCTGTTCATGGCAGTTGTAATTGATAAATCAATGTGAACTGTTGCAAGTGATGACCAGAGACTGCTTACGTAACACGCATACTGTCGCAATGGGAGGATTGGCAAGAAATACAACCCAGGATGATATGTACTAGTTAATCTCCACTCGATTGGATTCCATGGGGTATTCATAACTTGCTTAGTTTTTTTGACTTGTATGTCACGCAGGTAGTGGATAAAACTACATATAAGTCTTAAATTTTTCATTAATTAAATATCTATTGTTAGATCGACCCATCCAGATCTTTCATATATACCTTTGCAGGATTCTTTTCAAAAGTAGGAACCTCATGGCCGCTATATTCCTGATATTTTTCGCCATAGATGATGTCTCCTTCATCAAGATTACTCTTGGGACCAGAGTACCATTTGTAAGCAGCAGTGTAATAGTAGATTACTGAAAGAAGGAGTGGTCCAAAGAACACCAAGCAGGTCCAGTTCATGGACAGTTTGTCCAAGTTCTTACCCTTGGTGGTAGGCATACATAAAATTGGGGTCATAAGGGTGACAAATGCCACAGAAACCGCGCCAACCGGAGTGGACCAGCGACCCAAGTTGACGGGACCAGGCTTGAAGGTGTTTCTGGAATAGGTAATCTTCAAGAGAGTGGGAGCAGTGAATGAAGTGAAACCTGCAATACCACCAACGGAGAAAATGGCTCCAATAGCAACGTCTCCAGCAAACATTAATAAAAGAAGAAGTTGGCCAATGAGCAAATTGATCCATACAGCAGCAATTGGGGTCTGAGTAAGTGGACTCACATGTTTCCAGTATTTCGACATTGGGAAGAGCCCGTCTCTGGAATATGCAAAAGTGACTCTGGAAGCTGCAAGCATACAGGAACAACCCATGAAGAACGAAGATACAATCGTTAAGGCGACAGCAGCGTTAACAAGTTTTCTATTCATGATTTGGGTAAGAAAACTGACATACGGCTGACCCAAGCCTTGAGGGTCGTCAATAAGTAGCTGAATATCCACAAGGGTGTAGGAAATGGCGATCATGAAGAGGAAGCCGATCAAACCACCCACTCCACTGGTTAACATGATGGCTTTGGGGGCAGCCACGGCAGCGTTGGAACATTCTTCAGCAAGATGGAAAGGAGAATCGTAACCACTCATACTCCAAATGACACCCAAAAACGACATAAGGAAGGAAATTCCAAGGGGATAATCAGTCAAATTTTCGAGTCCCCAGGCGGTGCTATTAGAATTAAATTTGGGGATTTTTCCATCATACATGTTGACACGATCATTCCCCGCAAGAATCATGACAAATACCACTGCCAAAAAGATGATATTGACGATGGTTCCCATGGAGTTGAATCTGGCGAGCCACTTAGTAGGTAACGAGCTGAGAAATCCATGACAGACCTGGATAGCGGTAGCGAGGCCATACAACGTACCAGTTCCATAGCTGAAATTGGGGTTGTTATAGGTGACCAACGCCAAAATCATGGCTGCACCACTGTAATTGACCGAGGGGGCAGATGTAATCTGACAGAGCCAGTTTGCCCAGCAAGTGATCCAGGTGAAAATGGCTCTGTACTTGGGAGGAGAAAGTTGCGAAACGGCATATGGGGTTCCACTACTGACCGGAAAAGCCGACGCCACTTCGGCAAGCGACATCGAAACACTGGTGACAAAAATGATGGCGATGATCCATGGTAAGGGACTGATACCCACCACCAATTGCTGATAATCGAAGCAAGCGGCAATGGACGGTAAGAGTCCCAACACTGAGAAAGACACTGCAAATACCGACCATAGGGAGAATTCACGGCGGAATTCTTGTTTATACCCCATGGCCAACACCATGGCCTCATCGGCGTCAATTTCATGGCTCACGTTAATGGTTATGCCCTGGTTAGATAGTATGGACGTTATGTTCAAGTCGTCGACATGGACTTGCGACACCGACGTCACTTGGTTGAGTGATCGTTTGGGAGAAACGAGAGCAGAACGAGTCATAATTGATGTAGAGGTGTTTTTAGCTCGACCGGGCCCGAGAGGCAGCTATCGCGAGTTATATATTTCACCGTTTGCCCATGGTAGATCCCGCTAAGTCTAATTTCCCACTTCCCCATATCTCATTGATAACGCAAATTTCTTTTCTGCGATTAGCGGGGTGGGTGCAAGAACACGAAACGTAAACGGCTTTATACGAGCGGTTCGGGATATGTGACGGTGGGCGGACATTCCTCGGAGTACCAAGTGTAGGGTAGTACACCCATTCGGTTTTGGTGCAAAAACCACCTCGTGTGAGCCAGCAACACTGGAAAAGTCCTATTTCTTGAGCGATCGGGTCTATGCATTCGGAGATCAGAGCGGAAGTTCGTGGAGTAGGAGATACAGTGCGCATTGACAACTGCCGCATCGGGTAAGCGCGCAATTGACCGAGCCAGGCGCGGGGGAAGAGCGCAAAGCCGATCACTGATTCAGACTGGAAACCCAGGTCCGGCATCATGATAGCAATAACTACGAAGGAGGAGAATCGAATGCGATATGGTATTCGGCACATCCCTGCACTGGTGGCTGGCATCATCTTCCCTTCAAATTTGCTCCAGCACCAAGTGGAAGCTTTTGCCAATTCTTGCTCTGTAAATTAACCTTAGGTAGCATTGAAATTATATGGTATCGAGAATGACGGTTTGTTGTGACGCGGTCACCATGGTACGGACTAAGGGCATTAAATTTTCTAACAGCTGTGAATTCTATTTATGATTATCTACGGAGATAGCTCTCCCCATTTTTTTAAATTGAGTATTTGACAAGTTGTAGTACAATAAGCTTCGGAATTATTGCACTTCCATCTACATCTGTATGTATCTCACCAGCTTTTCAGTACGAACCAGAATTCATATGATAGCGGGCAACTATAACGTTAATTTTAAAGAGATATTTCGCCGCAGAAGATCTTATTTTTTCGACAATAGTTAATTCTCTTCAGGCAATGGATCTAAGAAACCATTCTCAAAGAAGTAATAACCATTGACATTTGTCACTTTTTGATTATATTCCTTTTTGGAACAGGGATCTCCGTATACACCCTTAGGATAGACATAATTAGTCGAACTGTACTTAGGCACGACACTGGTTCCGTCTTCCTTGTATAACGTTGGGGCAAACAAGACGAATTGTGAACGCGGGATACACTTTTTCAAGTAGTCTTTGTTCCACATATCATAAAGTGCAATATTTGACTTCATTGAATATTGCCCAGGCGTTTGGAATGATCCAATAACAACCTTTTTTCGAGTCTCATACTCAACAACCGATCCAGTCCATACGCTGGAACCATCATTCTCATTATACAGTGAGCGAACAACTTGAAGGGTATAACCATTATTCCTTTTCCAATGGAACCGCACTGAACATAGTATGCCTGCTGGAGACCTCATCCTCGTACAGCTTCGAGACTTAACAACACCTCCTTGACCTTCGAAAAAGAAATTAAGCCGATCATTTCCCTTGGGACCAGGTTCAACCCCAATATACCCACCGTCGGTCAGATTTCCAGAACCAAGTTGGAAATAAGTACCGAACTGATATCCGGAAACTCTCCCATGGAACATGTTTATGTCGGAAACGAGCTTAGTATAAGAAGTCAGATTGTCAGGGCCAGAAAGTCGAACTTCAAGAGAGATAGCTGAAACATACTTGAAAATGAGTAAGAAGCAAAGTGCTATGTAAGGTAGCATTATGACGGTACCCCACGTAAAAAAAAGGTGTAAATGGTCTTTTATATTCCCAATTGACTTACACTTCCTGGCTCCATTGCATATAAATGCATGATTTCAGAATGGGATGATGGCCGATTTTCGCAGCCATGTTTTGTACCTTAAATTTGGCGGTATGCTCGAAGTACCTGACACATTAAGCGAACCCTAAGAGATGCTTCTTGCATGTGTGGAGCATCACTTGATGGTTCATCTCCCTATGCGAGCTGTCAGGGTATCTAAAGGCTATGGATCATTATTGGAATACTGAAGAATATTAATTTTGTTATCAGCACACACGATTTTTAAGTTTAAGTGTCAGTTACTACCTGGAACAGTCGAGTTAATTTCAAATGAGAATGAAAACCTCAGACAATAACGCGAGGTTGAGTTACTCCTTCATTATCCCCATTATCTCTCACTAATCATACTCTACCGTGCGTAGCGGAAGCATTCTTTTCCAGATAGATTTCAAGTTATGAGGTTCTCGGTTAGTAACTGAGCCCTGTATGATAACCAAATCAGCATCTGTATATTTGAACGAACAGTTTCGCAATTACCCCCAATGCAACTTGGGAAAACCCTGTCGTATTCAACAAAATGCCGAACATATGGACTTCCTGCAGAAAAGCTACTAGAGGAAATTGTACGATATTGATTCATGTAGAATCGAGCAATGATAGAATAACATTGACGTAGTTCTCTTTGTGCGATCTACTGTGTGCAAGTACCAGTGGAAAGCTTGAAGACATTATTTTGACTTTTGCTTATCAGCAATCACATCTTCAATGTTTTGCATCTGACTTATCCCTAGTAATAAATATCGATTAAGTTATACCACTGTAATTTTTGAGAGAAAGGTCTGGCAAAATAAAATGTTGGACAATTTTAAAAGCGCTGACATACTTAAAATAGAACACTGCAAGAGTTCACGGTTGGTTGACGAATGGCAAAGTGGCTGAATCATATTTGACCAAAGGCAATCCCAAAATGAATCTTTGCCATAATGGCCCAACGGATAAACTTTGTAATCTCAAATCTTGTTTCGCTTATCAGCAGCTGTAGAGGATTTAAGGCGAAGGGTGAAAACTAGTGCGGTACCGTTCTAAGTATTATTCCACCAATTCCATCTATAGGAGAATCTTCGATCACAAAATTGTGTCCAATTAATTATTTGTTGGTGCAGAAATTCAAACAGATAGTCTTAGTTAATTTCCTGCTCATCAACTAAAGTTGGCATCTTCAACTTTGACACATATATTTCTTTTTAAAGCTACATCGTTAGTCTTGCTGCTGACCTCCGATGGTAAAACACTCTATGCCACTGAAGGTATTGTCTTACAATTCTGAGACTTCGGGACACCCTTTGCCCCCCTACAAAGGAAGTGAAGGCGATGCATTCCATCACCACCGGACTCCACCCCAATATACCTACCATGGAGCAGCTGGAACCAAGTTGAAAATAAAGGCCATATTGGTTTCCATATTCATTGCCATAAAACATGTTCTTGCGGGAAATAAGTCTGGTATATGAAGTCACATCATCTGGGCCATTGAGTAAGACTTCAAGTACAATTGCTGAAACATATTGGTTATCAAACAAAGAGCCGAGTAAGGAAGTATCCTGACAGTACCTTGTAGAATTGGGTGACAACTAGAGTTATTTATATTGCCACCTGTACGGATGTTCTTTCTTCATTGAATAATTTCACAAATGTGATAATTTGGCAGATTTTCGCAACCATATTTTGACCTTAAATTCGCCAGGTAAGTACACAGCAGTGTCCGGCCAATCATTGCACCATCAACAAGTGCTTTTAGAGGATGTAGCAAGGAAGCATCATTCATTATTACATCTCCTTACTTATGTCGTGCTATCTGATAGTGAGCTTCTATATTACAGGGCCGGAAGATATTAATTCTGCCTGTAATGACTCGTTCGTTCAGATAAAATTGAGAAGTCAGGTTCATTAAAAAAGGTCTTATAACCGTAGGTAACAGTATCGAGTTGGGTCACTTCCTTTCTACGTAAAAGACTTTTCGAGCATATCATTGACCACACATATCGATAACATATTCAGTAGACCTATAGGTACTAACTGAGAACGGGATCAAATGATCCAAATACGGACTTCCCCCACAACAACAAGATTGTACGATATTATAAAAAGCGACAATTGAAGCTTTCAAAAGTCTCAAAATGAATTAGTATATACTCATGATAGAACCACGGAAAGACACAAGTTGCCAAATAATATTTGCTCGAAAGTAATCCAAGCAATGAAACCGGCGAAAATGAGCCAACTGCGTGATCGGAAATCTTAGGTTGTCTCGTAGTAACTGTAATTATGGTTTCGTTTTCTATGGGTAGAGGTATCATTTTAGTTACACTGCTTGAAAGAACCTGCACGCCTGGATGTCCAAGATTGACATATATAGTGACTATCATCAGTGTGTAACGTCCCGTATGGAGTAGCGGTGTTTTTGCAGCTGGTTGTATACAGGTCGCAACACGTATCGACAAAACGTGTTTTAGAAATGGTAGCTACCACTAGTTTCTTCAACACAAACATTGTCATACACTCGTCGCGTCCTCTAATAGGATGTTTGCCTCGATGAGAGCCCGATGGGGTATTCAGATCTTTTTAACTGTGATTCATTGTGTGGGTCTTTTGCTCTTTTTGAAGGGCTTTTTTCCTTCCAAAGTGGTGCTTCCAGGAATCAGCTCGTTTGCAAATGAGTCGCCATTTTCGACCAGCAAATCTTCCGGTTCTTGGACGGATAGCAATGAGCAGCCTCAATTTAACCGAATCATTCTAATGGTCGTCGATGCTATGAGGTCGGATTTCTTCTATTCCAATGAAAATTCCGAAATGAGTTTTTTGCATCAGTTGATCAATGACGGCAGTGCAGTTCCATTCACTGCCTTCTCTAATCCCCCAACCGTCACATTACCTCGTCTTAAAGGCATAACTACAGGAGGGACGCCCAGCTTTTTGGATGCAATCTTGAACGTGGCTGATGATAAGGACCAGTCTCAAGGTTTGGGTAGTCAGGACTCCTGGGTAGCCCAATTCTTGAGCCATGGCGAAGAGAAGAAAACGATCAATTTCTTTGGTGACGACACTTGGTTGAAGTTATTTCCAGGTGTGTTCAACGAAACTGAAGGAACCAACTCCTTCTTTGTGGCCGATTTTACAGAGGTGGATAATAATGTTACCAGGCATTTGGACACCCAATTGCTGGACTCGAAATGGGACGGGCTTATCCTTCATTATCTAGGATTGGATCATATTGGTCATAAGGGCGGTCCAAATTCTATATTTATGAAACCAAAGCAAAGAGAGATGGATTCAATATTGAAAAGGTTGTACGATTATTCAACATCGGTTCCTGACGACGTCTTGATTGTGTTAATGGGAGACCATGGAATGAATGAAGTTGGAAATCACGGTGGTTCTTCTGAAGGAGAGACCAATGCTGGTCTTACTTTTATTTCTCCAAAATTCTCTCAGTCTATGCCAGCCAATTTGAAGGCTCCGGTACCAGTGAATGAAAATTTTGATTACTATAGCAAAATCAATCAAATAGACTTGGTACCCACATTGTCGGCATTGTTGAACTTCCCTATCCCTAAAAACAACTTGGGAATTGTTATTCGCGACGTTTTGGGTCTTTGGTCAAACCCGTCCCAGCAACGTAAGATTTTGTGGGAAAATTGTCAGCAACTCATGGCATTGTTTACAGCGAAATACGGATCTGATGCAACAGATTATCCAGAAATACTTGAAAAATGGTCTCTTTTAAAGGCAGACGCGTCATTTGTTGCAGATCTCGAGGATTATTATAGTTTCTTAGAGAAAACACAAGAAATTTTGGCATCCTCAGCTACTAACTATAATTATAGTGATATCTATCAAGGTTTGGGTTTGAGTATTGCAGCAACAGTTATTCTTTTATTCGTGGTGAATAATTATTTCTTCTGGAATTCCTCAATTCCAAAATCGTTGATTATCTTCTATGAAGCTTTGGTGATAGTATATGCGGTTCACTTTCATGGCTCTTCTCTAATTGAGGAAGAATATCAAATATGGTGGTTTATTTCTATTGTTTCATTGGCATTGCTATTAGTATTCAATAGAAAATCATTTGGAAAGAAAGACCTGTTATATTACCTCACGATTCTAATTGGATTGAGAGTTATTAGAGCCTGGAATAATAGTGGCCAGAAATTTGTATCAAAAATTACTATGGGATCTTATTTACTTCATGAAAATGTTTCGTTGTTGTGGATTTTAATTATTCTCACCTACAGCTTGGGACTATTCAGTGTGTATCTTCAGGGAGGATTTACCCGAACATTTAGCTTCTTAAATGGAGGGTCAGTATCTACGGAAATGGGTAATTTGGGAGCGTTCATGTTCGTATTCCTCGCATGCTCAGTCTCCTTCCTGTTTAAATTGTGCCAATTCTTTAATGATGGCCATCATTTACCAGTTTGGCTTCGATGGATATTAACCTGGATTCTCGGAAATTATCATATTACAATCACTGATGAATCAATTACCGATACAAAGCTCAAGTTCCATTTGCAAAATATAAATATACTTTTGGCCCAGGTTACTACCTACTGTGTTTTGGGCTTAATGGCGGTCAGAATTTTCCTTGGAAAATTGCGTAAAACTAACGATGGTCTTGTCACTGATATCACAAATATAGTGACATTATTTTTGATACATCAGACGAGGTACGAGAACATGCCAATATTCATTGTCTTTTTCGTTATAAAATATGCCTTCACAAAAATGCTTATTCAACCAGGAAACCTCAACATTGATCAAATGATTGTTACATTATCGATATTTACCATAATTTTGCAGAATTTGTCGTTCTTCTCGCTTGGGAATACAAACCTGTTGGCAACGGTTGACTTATCAAATGCTTACAATGGCATTGAGTCGTATGATGTATTTGTTGTGGGTGTGATGACGTTCATTTCTAACTTCGCTGCACCAATTTATTGGTCTCTCGCGTCAATTCAGATCTTGTTTGAGCCGTACTACATCTTGTTCAAGCCAGAAGAGGCATCAAAAAATTTGATAAAGTTTGATTTCCTTAAAAAGTCCATTCTCTTGGTTAAATCCCAAACCAACTTATTATTTTATGCAGTTTCACTGGTGAGTTTAATTGGGTCATGTATAAATTTGAGATACCATCTTTTCATATGGACGGTATTTTCGCCTAAGTTGTTATACTTTGCCAGCTGGTCGGTATTGATGAACGTGTTGCTAGACTTGATTTTCGCTACGGGTCTTGTCTATCTAGGTAGCTAAAAATGCCAACAATATATAGAAAAAGTATTTATTATACCGGTTATAAGTAATATAACATTGACATTTGGAATGCTGAATGCTAGGTAAAGACTTGGCTATTGCTAAGTCACTAGTGGTTATATTTTCTATATGTCGATAACTGTAAACTCCCTAAATGCCAAAATACAAGAATGCAAGAATGCCAAAACGTCAAAACAGAAATAATTGTCTATTGCAACAATTGATCTCTGAAATGTGGTTGGTTGTTGATAAACTTAGCTGCTCTTCTATCGTTGGTATCATCTCTCTTCTTCTGGTTCGACCACGCTCTCTTCTTCGAAGCCAATTCTTGTCTATCCTTAACCGTCAACATATGTCTAGTTTCGGCTGCAATCACAGTACCTTGGCCCTCGGACAAAATTCTGTCAGGAGGCAAGTTTTGTCTGTAGTATCTTGCCATTGATCTGTGACCAATAACGGCTCCAGATGGTAAATAGAGCTCATTTCCGTTTTGGTAGATCATATCCGTAGGAGGCGGTAATTCTTCATCGGAATTGGCTTCTGCATCTTCATCTTCCACGTCTTCCCAGTCTTCTTCACCATCAGCATTCTCTGCAGATACCACTGGTTCCTTGTAGTCATCATAAGTGGAACTGAAATCATAAAACTCGGAGATTTCCAATTTTTCGTCTTCAGTCTCGTAAGGAATTCTCATGTGCCTCTTGGTTCTCATGTGTTCTCTGGCAGCTTCAGCATTCTTACCTTGATAATTGCATGCGATACAGAACCCAAAACTGATTTTCTCTCCAAGATATCCGATAAGGCCCGCCTTGTCCACCAAATACTTTTGTTCAGGGATATAGAGACCAAAGTTCTTGAACATGTACTCGATGTTCTCTTCCACGGTGTCGAAATTCTTGTTTTCCTTGGGGTGAGAGAATAAACTGGTGGTGGGTTTGATTTCAATCTTGTTGGCTAACTTCATCTTAATGATTTTTTCTTCAAGTTGTTCTGTAGTGAGGTCTGATTCGGATTGTTCTTCGGTAACAGGTTCTTCAGTAGCAGGCTCTTCAGTAATAGTTTCAGCGTTTACCAGGCTTTCTTCAGCCTTGGACTCCGGTTGCTCTTCCTTATTAAGTACGATTTCACCGTTCTTGATCTTTTCCATCATGGCTTTTCTTGCCTGTTCGAGCAAATCACGCTTCTGCTGTTGTAATGCTTCCTTTTCCTTGCGTCTCTGTTCTTTTTTGGTCACTTGCTTCTCCTTCTTAGGTGCCTCTTCCGTTATACTCAACGCAGCCACCTTCGTGTTGAAGGTGTCTTCATCAAGAGCAGGCAACTGGGCCACTCTTCTTTTCAAGTTGTATCTGTGCCATTCGGACTTCATATGTGACCTCTGGTCCTCGGCCGTGGGGAACTCAAGGCTACATGTATTGCAGGTGAACATGGTGGCTAGTGATAAAGAGTTGATAGAGGCGATGACGGCGATGAGGTGAAAAAAATACTAGTGCGATGCGATTAGTAAGGAAAGGGAAGTGGTTTAGAAAATAGTGAGCAAGATCCTAAACGAAAGGACATCGGTCACGATGACGATTGGCAGGAGAATCCTAGCGTATCGAGATATATCTGTAGTTAGATTTTGGGCAAATTTTACTTACTAGGGACCTCTATATTGATTATGATGAGTGTGTTGTGAGCGGCACAAATAATACGGATAGGGCAATAGTTAGCAAAACTAAACCGAAACGGCTCATAAATGTAACCGTAAGTATTCTCGTGGCGATGTATCATTTGCTAGACTACATTATTCCTTTAGTTGAACGTTTAGATTTTCAGAAGAAGAACTAGAGTGGTATGGCTGCGAAATATTCGTCAGACAAGGGAAACGAAATGTCGCCAAAGTGAGTTCAATGGTTCATATTCCAGAACTATTGAGATCACAGAACGTGCGAATTTTAGATGGAATATGTAGATGAATTGAGGTTCGGATATTATTGTTACGGCGGGGTACAATGTAATGAGATTCATATAAATCCCATAAAATGACAAAATTTAGATAAATATATATTACACAAAGTCGATATACCGCCACCAAGTCTATTAAAAACTCTTAAACGTTATCATCATAGGCTTCAAAGACCCTATTTTACTTTGGTTCTGATCTTGTGGGATTCTCTAGTCGATTATACTTCCTGTTTTTCGGTTGGAACAATAGATGAAAATGAAAAATTCCCCCACTATCCGCAAGCACATATTAAATCATCCCAGAAAATGCATAATATTATTATCTAATTAAAAGCCAGTAATTATAATCTAAACCCATCGTACTGACCCCCAATCGATTTCTAATCTTCTCATACTCTGTATGGTCCATCGGCATCGCTCGCACGTGACCAAACTATATCTGAGAAATTTTTGTATAGTGTAGAGATATCCAGTATCCGATGTCGTCTTCAGCTCCGTCCAAGGGCACGTTTGAGGCAGTCCTACCCAAGGTGCTACAGACCATTCGAGCCGCATCCTCTTTGGGGGCCCAAGATGTCAATTTTTACCATTCCATTGATGCGTCTTTGGCCACAGAGCTTGATGACTCTGCCACAAACCTCATGGAACTCACCAAACGAGTGATTCAAGTGTCCGGAGAAGAGAATTCCGACGATGTTTTGAGGCCTGGAAAGGAAAACATTGAAGGTGAGGCCAACTGGAAGCCTGTGGGTGATATTTTAGACAGCATATTTGAAAAGATCGATATTTCCTTTGCGAATGCTCAAAGACGGAAGAATCAGTTTAATTCCAAACAGGGTCAGGAGTTGACGTATTTGGAAGATGGAAATGATACCACTGCATCGGTGTCCACGAAAAAGATCGAAAAACCACAACTCGAATTCAAGATATCCGTAGATAATTCTGAATCCACTCCATTTAAGCCAAAAATTACATCGAAACCACACAGTTTGGTGTCCTTCGAGGAATCAGCCAAAATTAAGAACCCTGAGCCAGTTTATGAGGATTCTGTGGAAATAATTGATCCCCCTTTTTACCCTCAGCCATACGAATATGAGATAGATCACCAACCGTATCCGGATTCAATACTTGAAAGGGCCGATCCCATTCCGTTCAAAGATTGGAATTCCACTTCTGCCGAATGGGTGAGCACTCCTGAAGCATTGTCCAAAATGATTGAACAATTAAAGTCGCTGACAGAAATAGCAGTTGACTTGGAACACCACGATTACAGAACATACTATGGGCTTGTGTGTCTTATGCAAATTTCCAATCGAGACCTGGACTGGATTGTTGATACCTTAGCATTGAGAGATGACTTGGAGCCTTTGAACGAAGTTTTTGCCAACCCGAATATTGTAAAGGTGTTGCACGGAGCTTTTATGGATATCATATGGCTTCAAAGAGACTTGGGGCTTTACATTGTGTCATTATTCGACACCTATCACGCATCCAGGACTCTTGGGTTCCCCAAGTTTTCTTTGGCCTACCTTCTTGAAACATATGTTAATTTCAAGACTTCGAAAAAATACCAGTTGGCTGATTGGAGAATAAGGCCGTTGCCACCAGCGATGATGGCATATGCCCGTTCTGATACCCACTTTTTGTTAAACATTTTTGACCAAATGAGAAATAAGTTAATCGAGGCTGGAGATGACAAGTTACAGAAAGTGCTCTATGATTCCAGACAAGTGGCCAAGAGAAGATTTGAATACACCAAATTCAGACCCTTGACCCAGACACCCGGATCCAGCAAGGTTTCGTGTCCAGTGATGTCCAACAATCCAAAAGAACCGTTCGCTTCTATTTTATATCAGTATAATATTCCCCACCACAAGAAGCCCATCGTGGAGATGTTGTACAATTGGAGAGACCTCCTTGCCAAGAAAGAAGATGAATCCGCAAGATTCATCATGCCAAATCAACTTCTTGTAAGTTTGGCTAACTTGAACCAGCCAGTTGATGCCCAAAAAGTGATTGGTGCCTCAAATTTCGTTAGTGAGCATGTAAGACTCAATGCCAGAGAGTTGGCAGATTTATTGCAAGGCGCAATAAAGGATTCAGAGGATCACGACTGGGATTTGGTGGAACAATGGAGAGAAACCACTAATGAACCTGAAAATTTCGATAATGTTGACAGCACCAAAGCATTGAGCACCGTCAAGAAGTTTGAACAATTATGGGAGCTTCATTCCGATTTATTAGGATCTGGAGTGGTAAGCTCATTACTTGACCAATCGAGTCTTTTCAATACTATATTAAGCACACAATCTCAGATAACCCAAGAGGTGGACCTCGAAAAGGAAATTGTCATCAAGCACGATTTTTCCAAAGAATTCCAAGCAAGACTTGCTAATGCTAGAGAGGGATTAGAAGAGATCGAGTTAGCTCTTGAGCCTGCTGTGACTGAACCAGTTGCAGCCCCAGAAGTACATACCACAACGGTCGAAACCGAACAGGAAGAACCCGAAGAAAGTTCAGATGTCAATGTTCATGCTCCTAAGGTTGACAGAAATGAGATTATTACCATCAAGAACAAGAAGAAATTCAACAAGATCCCCATTAAGAAACCAGACCCCGAAGAGAAGGAGGCATTGGATTATGCCAAAGCTGACAAGATCATGCTTGAGGCATCGAATAATAGGAGAGACAAGAAAAAGAAGAAGCGGTCGTTCGATCCATATGGAAGAGACAGTGAAGGGCCCCAGCCATCTAAGCGGGCTAAGCCTATGACTATGGGCAAATCCTCCACTTTTAAGAAATAAGAACTGTATAATAGAATTAATGCATTGATAATGAAATGTAGAATCGCAACTGGAGTCGTAGACAATTAGGTGCAGTCGAACTTTCGAACACGTCAGTTGAAAATGTGTTAAATGGTCAGGATCTCATACCCGGCAGAGAATGTCTCATTGCCTGGGAGAGAAACCGCAATCTTCGTATAGGTAATTTTCTCTTGCTAGCATTAACCACCATATTAATCCCCATACTGTAGCAGTCGCACTGAGATTTCGCATTTTAAACCATCACATTTATCACCTTCACATTTATCACCAACACTAGTCGACATGGCATTGCCCTCCCATCTTCAGAAGAACTTGACACCAGCAGAGGTGACATTCTTGGCCGAGAATGACTTGATCACCATTTTGCC
Source organism: Suhomyces bolitotheri (assembly GCA_030568555.1). Classification (NCBI taxonomy): domain Eukaryota; kingdom Fungi; phylum Ascomycota; class Pichiomycetes; order Serinales; family Debaryomycetaceae; genus Suhomyces; species Suhomyces bolitotheri. The sequence goes on from JAJMGH010000019.1 coordinate 78,491, forward strand.
CAGATACTCCATGAACAAGATCGAGTTGATAGGTGTAAGTATCAACGCGTTGATTCAGAGGCTACACGCGTATTCAACATGTGGACCCAGAACCATCGCCATAAACCCGTACCCGAAGCAGCTACTAACTTCCAGACAAAAGTTCCAGCACTAAGAGCAATGAGAAGAGAGCAGGTGCCACTTTGGATCGCAGTGGTGCTAAAGTCTCAAGACAAATGCAGTATTGTGCCTCCGGACTGGCTCAGTGTCAGCTATCTTAAGGACAAATACGACGAGGAGATCCGAAAACCTCTCCGGTTTAGCGAACTCCCTTCGAATTGGCTTGAAGTTTCAAAGATCCTCTTGGCCAAAGCAGCAGACGACCTCAGTGACCCTACTCACCAATTGAGATCGATTCTACAAGACTTGCGAGAAATAAGGTTGGTGAAGTCTCGAAAGGGGTTAAGAGAATTGAATGAGTCAAATATACAGTTGAACGGCCTTTCTCTTATGGAAATCAACGAGTTGCGTCCGTTTGTGTTGACGGTGATGAACAAATTGAGAACTTTACACGATACTGTGGCGACCAGGGATACCCAAGACCCAGAAAATGTATCAGATGATGAGTACTAGTGCCTTAATCACTTACAAAAGAAATTCTACCTTCCACTGTCTATTCTACACTTGTTTAGTCTGGCTTAGTGCTGGGAGACCTATTTTAGTGACAGACTATATGCAGTCGCAAAAATCGCTCATTGATACAATGACTCAGTTACGGTATATGAGAATAATTTGAGGGAATTCAGCGATTACTGCGAAGTTCTATCGGCCAAGCTTGCATTTAAGTCAATTAATCGAAGGGAGCGGAAGTCGTCACAGATTTCAATTTCAACCTTGGGTTTCCTTTGAATACTGTTTTGGTTATCCATGAGCAAACTTAAATCATTGAATCAGGAGTTCATCTCCAATATCAAAAGTAACAAGCTCGTTACCGATTCGAAGAGGAACCTTATCCTATCAATCTTGAAGTCAACAACAACGAAAAGAGAAGCCAAGAATTATCTTAACAAGTATCAGAATCAGTTTGATTTCACCAACAAGACCAGATACAACAACCCATTGCTCAATAAGGAGTCTCAAAGAGAACTTTTTGTTAACAGGTACTTAAACAAGCAAAACCCATTCTCCAATATTTATAACGACGAGGAATCTCACCATGAGCAAGGGGTGAAGGTATCAAAAATTCCCCTCAGGATTGCACTTTTCAAGATTAAGTTTCAGACAGTCAGTAAAGGGGAATGGAAAGGGATTTTTGAGACATTCAAGAGGCTAATTCATCTAGGAATATCGCCTATAGTATTATTGGATTACGAGAGTGCTACGATTGGCGAGTTCAAATTGAGTGAAGCAAAGGTCAATAATGAGATCAGTAAAGTTTATGCAAGTATGAATAGTGGGGATAATGCAATCCTTGATTCTTTCAAGATAACTCATTTGAGATCGTTGTTCAGTGTTGGTCCTAAAAATGAACCACAAATTGACAATTTGGAGCTGATTATATTACCATTATATCAAGACGTCATTCCTATTATACATCCGGTTGTATATAACTCCGAATCTACTTTTCAAGAGTTCACTCTCAATGCCATTGATTTGTTGAAAAGTTTAACGAGCTCGTTACTTAACACCAAAGATATTTTAAGTATTGAAAAAATCATCCTAATAGATCCAATCGGAGGTATTCCTTCAGTTGAAAGGAACCAGACTAGTCATGTGTACATCAATTTATCGCAGGAATATTCCGATATTGTGTCGGAACTATACATTGGGTACATTGACCCTTCAAAGCGGGATTTACACTTAAACAACTTGCATACTATGAATGACATTTTACATATGGTGTCACTCAAGTCCGGTAATGATGAAACAACAGGCATCATTACCACTCCATATATCATGTCCATCAATGATGACCAATTGAATCCCATCATCTACAACGTTCTCACTGATAGACCGATCATCTCTTCGTCGTTGCCTTCCACAAACAATAACACCCCAAAATTGTCGACCTCAATTATAAAGAAGGGGGTGAGTGTTGACATTTTCGACCAGAACACCTACGCTAACAAATTGACTCTTAAAAATCTAGAGAAAGATGGATTGATAGACATTGAAAAGTTAACTGCACTTATCAATGATTCATTTGGAAAGACATTGGATGCAGATAACTATTACACGAGAATAAAGGATAATTTGGCCACAGTCATAATATTGGGAGATTATGATGGAGGAGCAATTATTACTTGGGAACAGTTTGAAGCGCCTGACGGCTCCATTCAGAAAGTAGCATATTTGGACAAGTTTGTTATTGCCAAAAAGAACCAAGGGTTACCGAGCTTGGCAGATGTAATTTTCAAGATTGTACTCCAGTCACATCCCTACGAATTGATTTGGCGTTCGAGAAAGAATAATCCTGTGAACAAATGGTATTTTGAGCGTTGTTGTGGATCATTAAGCAACCCTGACTCGCAATGGAAGATTTTCTATACCGGCGAACTTTTCGACAAGAAGATTCACAAGTCTAGAACTCGGGCCCCAGAGTCGGTAGATATCTCTAAGAAGTTGATCGAATATTCGACCATCTGTGAGAGTATTGTACCGTCGTTTAAATAGATATAGATCACCCCCACACTTCACTTACATAATAATACGTCATCCGGCACATAACTGATCCGAAAAGTATATAGTCTGCGAGACTGGCTGTGAAATCACCCATCATTCCTTTTTATCATGGCAGTAAGAAATCGAGGTACCAAGAGCACCGAGACCATGGCAGGAAGCTCCAGCCCACAACAGAACAGCGACAGACTTCACTTCTTCCATGAGCTTGACGAATGGCAAAAAGATAATCATTTCATTAGATCGGGATACGTCAAGGAAACATTGTCGTATAGAAAGTGCTTTGAGTCGCTCCTTTACCTCCACAACGAGACTGTTAACATCTACAGTCATTTGATTCCGTCTAGTGTACTTTTGGGCGCCATTATGTTGTATATCAACCATAAATTGTACATCTACGACAACTATCTTGGGTGGTGGGAGAAGGCCAACTTCATCCAATTTGGGGTGGCATGTACGGCGTGTCTCTTCATGTCACTGACGTTCCATTGTATCAAGTCACATTCGCATCCGATCTCCCGGGTCGGCAACCAGTTGGACTACTTTGGGATCGTGATTCTTATTACGTGTTCGTTGATTTCAATTATCGCGTTTGCCTTTTACGACCATCCAGTATATCGTAATGGTTTTGTCGGGTTGTACTTGGCGCTAGGATCCGGGTGTACGGTGATGACCCTTCATCCCAAGTTTGCCACGGCCCATTACCGGCCGTACCGGTCGCTTATGTTCGTTCTCTTTGGGTTGTCGGGGGTGTTTCCTGTTTTGACTGCAATTGGGCTCTATGGGGTCCACCATGCGGCGGAACGGGCATGTATAAACTGGCTAATTCTAGAGGGATTCTTCTACATCTTTGGGGCCGTGCTCTATGCTGCCCGAATCCCCGAGCGGTTTACCCATCAACATGAAGACGAGCAATCATTGTTGAGTAATCCGACCCCAGGACGCTGGGACATATTTGGGGCATCCCACCAGATATTTCACGTGATGGTAGTGGTGGCAGCATTCTGCCATTGGGTAGCCTTAGTTGGTTGCTACCACTACTTGCACCAAGTGACATTGCCCCTGTTGGGGGTAGGGCAAGGGGTTTAGGCTTTGGGGTCCCCAGATGCGACTGGAGCCGATCCGCATCCTGCATCCAGTCTCATCTCCCAGTGTCCCCAACAATGCATTAGCCCAACTAATGGGTTGCTGTAATTGTTGGATGCCAACATGTCTAGACTAATCTTATTGCCGTGCCACTCTGTATGGAAACCAGGGCCAACTTCAGGAGAATCTCGCGCTGAGTGGTCGTTAGCGCCTTTCCAAATCGAAGGCAATGATCACTTGGCATTTAAAGATCATATAGTGAGAAGCTTAGACTATTTAAGGAATGATCCTCATGCGTTTTTGATCATCTCAGGGGGACAGACCAAAGAGGATTCGGGTCCTATCTCAGAAGCATTGTCCTATTACTTGTTAGCTCGCCAATTGTTGAAAGCTGAGGACTCTGATTTGTTGAAACGGATTACAACCGAGGAATTCGCCAGAGATTCGTTTGAGAACGTGCTATTCCTGTTGTGCAGATACTACGAGGTGTTCCAGAAGTATCCTGAACAAATGACAATTATAGGATTTGAATTCAAGAGAGCCCGTTTTCTCACGCATCATATGAACGCACTCAAATGGCCCCAAAGCAAAGTAGAATATATTGGAAATATGCCCGAGCCACACTTTTCTGGAAATAAGCGAGACGAATACTTCAAAGACATCGAACAAAGCGAATTGAAGCATGCAGTAGCGCATTTTGAAAACGACTTTTTCGGGATAAGGACTCCCCTTATCACCAAAAAGATTGGTCGGAATCCATACAAAAGAGTTCCTGGCTATGTTTTGAGCAATCCAAAATTATCGAAATTCTTAGAAGCAGTTGCAGATGGAACTCAAGGCCGGGATACTGAGATACAGGAACTTTTGGTGGAGTTACCATGGCTATAACCAATTTAGATCAATTTAGATCCTTTACTTAAAAATGAACTGGCTTCACAAAAATGTACTATAGTATTCCTAAGATATTTCCAATCCAACTGGTATCTACTTATATTCGTCTCATTAGTGGACTACAAGTATTATGGTTGATCATGCATTATCCTAACTGATTGATCTACGGTCTCACGAGCAGACGCTCTCTATAAATACATTATTGCTTCAAGGCTCTTCTGGTTTGAACGGCCTTGGCCAACTTTTGCAACATCTCCACAGTGGTTTCCCAGGAAACACATCCATCAGTGATGGAAACACCGTATTTCAAAGACTTTTTGTTTTCACCTGGAGCAGGCATACTTTGTTTTCCTTCATTGATGTTAGATTCAATCATGACACCAATAATGGTGTCTTCACCAGCGGAAATTTGCTCAGCAACAGATTGCAACACTTGTGGTTGGTTTCTGTAGTCTTTCCTGGAGTTGTCGTGGGAACAGTCGACCATCAATCTGGTGTTTGGAGCAGAGGACTTTGCAATAGCTTCCTTGGCGGCCTTAACGGATTCGGCGTCGTAGTTGGTGACCTTCTTACCTCCTCTCAAGATGATGAAACAGTTGTCGTTACCCTTGGTGGTGGTGATAGCAGCCATACCGTTCTTGGTGACACCCATGAAGTGGTGACCCTTGGAAGAAGCTTGGACGGCATCCAAAGCAACTGTCAAACCACCATCAGTACCATTCTTGAAACCAATAGGGAAAGACAAACCGGAGGCCAACTCTCTGTGCAATTGGGATTCAGTGGTTCTGGCACCAATGGCACCGAAAGACAAGAAGTCGCCGAAGTATTGTGGAGAAATGGTGTCCAACATTTCCGAACCAATGGGCAAGCCAGTAACTCCGGTCAAGTCAGAGTATAATTGACGGGAGATCTTCAAACCTCTGTTGATATCGAAAGAGTCATCCACATCAGGATCGTTAATCAACCCCTTCCAGCCCACGGTGGTACGAGGCTTTTCGAGATAAGCACGCATAACAATCACTAAGTCCTCTTCGAGTTCCAAGGACAATTTCTTCAAACGACGGGCGTAGTCAAGTGCTTGTTCGGGGTCGTGGATGGAGCATGGACCAACAATCACCAAACAACGGTCGTCTTTACCACTGATGACTTTGGACAGTTCGATTCTACCTCTGATGACGGTTTCCAAAGAACTGGAAGTCGCTTTGATCTCGTGTTGGAGGAGTGCAGGGGGAACCAAGGGGTCGTAGCCCAAGATTCTTGTGTCGTCGTATTCGTCAGGAATTGGAGTTTTGGACATGGTGAACAAGGAAACAGTCAAATGTTTTGTGAGTTCACGAGGTGAGAGATTATGGCCTTTGATATAGTGCCGGAGTGAGTAATTTTCAGCTAAAATTTTGCGGGCCGCGGAGCGGAGTCGTGTGCGGCGGACATCGTGGCGGTCACCACCGATAGTGGTCTGTGTACAGGACCGAATGGAAGATGGCAGAACATGGCCGAACTGTGGAGATCTGCCTTGAAGGAGTGACTATTCGGGGTTGGGAGTGGCCATTTCAGGCACCCCTGTGCGTTAGTGGCGGTACTCTCTACTTTGGGCACCTACGGTGGTCCCTGCAGCCGTCCCTGGTCCGATTTCTACGCCATTTACTGGTCATCGGAGCTTGACCTCATCGCGACGCCGGAGCAGGGACCGTAATCGTCGTGTCGTGCCATGGCAGTGATGTGTTCGATCGGGAGCAGGCCACCGGTCGCCTCTTGCGTGTATCCGGAAGCCGTGCTGGTAATAAATATCAGGAATATCGAGGGAGCGCCGATACCAACTTCTCGAGAAGTTCTCGAAGCATGTCAATTTTCAGGCACCAGGTTAGGCCACGAGGGTTGATAGCGATTCAGTATCCGATTTCTGTACGAGAAAATGGTACACGGATATAAATGTTAGACGATCACTACTTGATATAACTCCAGCCAGGATCCTGCTACACCACGAAAGAGCCACGATAGCTAAAACCCTGGAAGTATAAGTTTATATTACGTAATAGATCTCTGTTACAGGCTAATAGCACTTGTCCCACCGCTCTTGACCAGTAGATGCAGACCGTCCATTATCCAAGACTGCACACAGTACCAGTATCATGGACTGCACATTGCCCAGGGTCCTTCTTGTCTTATCACATCACACTCCACCACCAAACCGATGATTCCTGAAACCAGGCGAGTGTTCATATCGTTCTTCATCTTCGGTCTTCTTAACAACTTTCTCTATGTGGTGATTCTTTCTGCGGCTATTGATCTCGTGGGAGCATCCACCCCCAAGGCGGTGGTGCTTTTGGCAGACGTGATTCCATCATTTGTGATCAAGTTGATGGCGCCGATATTTGTGCATTTGATCCCATATCCGGTCCGGATCTGGTCGTTGGTGGCTCTCTCATCGGTGGGAATGTTGGTAATCAGTACCACCGAAATCACCGCCCTTAGAATCGTGGGAATCGCCTTGGCATCATTGTCTTCTGGACTTGGTGAGACCACCTTTTTGCAATTGACACATTTTTACCAGGAGGAATACTCCATTGGTGGATTTTCTAGTGGTACAGGAGGCGCTGGTCTTTTTGGAAGCTTCTTGTTCATGTTCCTCACCACATTATTGGGCATTGAGGTGTGGTTGGTATTACTTTTGTTTGCCTTGGTTCCATTTGGGTTTTTGGGCGTATTCTATTACCTTCTTCAGCCAGTTTCCAGTGGTGGGTTTTATGGTAGAATTCCCAGTGAAGACGATGTCAACGTGGTAGAGTCACCAAACATAGTGGAAAGTGTTGTTGAATCGAGAAATTTGACTTGGGACCATATCAAGGTATCGTTCAAAAAGGTTAAGCCGCTCTTGTTGCCGTATATGGTCCCACTCAGTTCGGTTTACATCAGTGAGTACGTGATCAACCAGGGTGTTTCTCCTACGCTTCTTTTCCCCTTGGAAGACTTGCCCGCTTGGCTTTTTTCCTCCTATCGAGACATCTACGTGGTTTATGGCTTTCTATACCAGTTGGGAGTGTTTGTGCTGAGATCGTCCATCAACTTCGGTATCCGGATCCGAAACTTATACTGGATGTCGCTTCTCCAGTTCATTAACGTGGTGATAACTGTTACCCAGTCAGTGTTTGATTTTCCATTCCCTTCCATCTGGTTACTAATGATTTTGATATTCTACGAAGGACTCTTGGGTGGCTTTCTGTATGTCAATACCTTTATGTCGGTAAGCGAAGATGTGCCCAAGTCCCGTCGGGAATTTAGTATGGGAGCAGTTACCGTTAGTGACAGTTTCGGGATCGTTGTGGCCGGACTCATTAATTGGTGGCTTGAACCCAAATTGTGTGGATGGCAGGTCGAACGGGGAAGAAGCTGGTGCTACGGAGGGACCGCTTGAGTGTCCTAGGAGAGGTGCCACTACTATGGTGCCAGTATGTCCATTACGTAAGCGCCACCACCGCGCTATCTTATCCACGTTGGTTATCTCGGATCCGAAACTACCACCATGTTTCAAGCCCGGCCTCTTGTTGCCCGTTTGCGGCCCCAAGTATGGTCTACAGTAAGCCGGAGCCCATTCACCGCGGCCTCTTTCCTGGCTCGTCATTATACCAAGTCTTCACCCGAAATTGCCTTCGTTTTCGACATCGACGGGGTATTGCTCCGAGGCTCCAAAGCGATTCCGCAGGCTACCAAGGCATTGAATCTTCTTGATGACCATGGCGTGCCGTATATTCTCATGACCAATGGTGGGGGTGTCACCGAACGGTCCCGGACGGAGTTTGTGTCGAAAGCCGTAGGCGTGCCCATCAACCCGTTGCAAATGGTTCAGAGTCACACTCCGATGAAGGCATTGGCCCATCATCATGCGTTTGATCGGGTATTGGTAGTGGGAGGACCCGGCGACCTGGCCCGCAAATGTGCCCAGGAATACGGATTTCAAGATGTGGTGATGCCAATAGACATAGTGAAGCAATTTCCAGCGGCATCACCACACCATCGCTACACTCCGGCTGATTTCGAGCAGTTTGCACAAGATGCCGACTTGACTAAACCTATTGAAGCGGTGTTGGTGTTCAATGATCCTCGTGATATGGGAACGGATATCCAGATTGTTCTGGACCTCTTGAATTCCGAGAACGGGGTGGTGGGCACCAAGCGGAGCTTATCCAAATTGAAGAATGCTGAGGAACCTGCCATTCCCATCATTTTCAGTAATAATGATTTTGTGTGGGCCAATGACTACAACCTTTCAAGGTTTGGACAAGGGGCATTTCGGTTGACGATTGAGACGCTATACCGTGAGGCTAACAGGCTCAACGAACATCACAAGCTTTCCTCGACTATTATGGGGAAGCCGTTTAAGATCCAGTATGATTTTGCCCACCATGTGTTGATCGATTGGAGAAGAAAACTTAAATTGGCACAAAGTGGTGTCGACATCAGCCAAGAACCCCAAATCTTGCCTAATTTGGGTGAGCCCCCCCAAAACAGTCCCTTTGGCAAGATCTATATGGTAGGAGATAACCCCGAGTCTGACATTAAGGGAGCAAATGACCATGGATGGGAGTCACTTCTTGTGAGAACCGGGGTCTATAAAGATGAAGACAAGGCGTCAATAATTGCTCAACCTACGGCAGGCTTCTATGATACCGTTTTGGAGGCTGTGACCTCCACCCTAAGAACAAATAGAATTATTTAGAGAAAGTAGAACTCGATAATAGAACATTTGGCTCTACAAATTAAATCGATCCCAACATCCTTCCACTGCATCATTCCATGTACTCGAACCCGCATAGATGCTGCTGTATTGCATACACGGGTGACATCACCTTTTTTACGAACCGACAAAAAAATAACGATCCAGGCCATACGGCCCTCGGGCCCAAGTGAGAAGTCCTCTTCCATGCATGCACTAGACGAAGGGTTGCTGCAGGCGTTCGGTTTACCCAATGGAGCACCCTACTAAAATCAAGCGATCATTACCAGATTTAAAGTTAACATTAAACAAGGTGAGAAGTAGCGGTTGCTGTCCCGCGCCATTGATCTGATACGGAGGCGGCAATTGCTGTGGCATTACTTGATTCGTCCGATTCGGGCATGGCCCCCTACGACAATATGTCGAATAACATACGATATCGATATGTGATAATAGTGGAGGTTCCAATTGGCTTTAGCAAAATGCTATCACAAGCATGTTTATTCGGTTAAGTGAACAGTTTAGGCAATATCCGGGTGATGGATTAGGATATTGCGCGCTCGGTCCAGTCCACGGGAAAAGTCACACAATCGGGAGAGTCTGGTAGTATCGGGATTTGTGGGTATTTAAGTTTTAATAATTTTTTCGTACATGACATTACCACTGCAGCACCACCCACACAATCCTACCGGGAAGATAAGGTTTTTTCAAACGGGAAATAAATGTTTTAAAACAAGAATGGGCACGGAATGTGATCTCATATGAGATCTTCAGTTGACAACGGTAGGAGGCATAATTCGATTGCAGATCATAGATCCATGAATCTCGAACGCCAAGGCGCAATGATTTACCGCACGATTGATGTGCCACTGCCGCTAATTACCGATAGATACATGGGACTAGACATAATGCGCAGCAAAATGGGACGATGCACCTGCGGACGCGTACCCGGCAGAAGACGCAAGCGCCTGTCATCCATATTGCTATTCTTATTGATGTGCAGTGTGGGGCAAGACGGGTTGGGGGAGCGAACAAGTCAACCACATGGATTAACCGAACTTGCGCTAGTCGCAGGAGAAAATGCCGGCGCCGAGGCACATGCATGCGGCTGCATGAAGCAGCAGATTCTGGAATCAATCCACAGGTTAACTTGCAAGCGTGCTCGGCTGTCAGACGGCGCGCGCGGCACTTAACCCATGCAGTCCCAAAAAACCTATGCATCGCCAAGCACTGACACTTTTATTATAGCACTACAAAAATCGTTTGAGCAATCACTTCTACACCAGTAAAACACTGTTTTCATTAGCATTAAATTAATCGTATATTAAATATGTTCCGCTCAGTAGCGTACAAGGGGCATTGTCACTGGAGCTCCATATCCAGTAGGTTGCTGATGCTGGTGGGCCCCGATTCCCATCAGTTGTGGATGCGAATTATGCAAAGGCCCCGGTAATGGCAAGGTATTCATAGGCATTGGATAAATAGGTTGTGCTTGGTGAACCAAAGGTTTCACTTCAGGGTTCTTCATCAAACTTTCGTTCAAAAGATGCTTTTTTATGCTGATTCTTCTACCATTCTTTCCCTTACACACCTTATTATTCAACACCTCTTGAGCAGCCAAAGCTGCCCCCTTTCTCTTGACCAATTTAGCGTGAAACAAGCCACAAGCATTACACAAGGTCCGCACACCATTGGGGCCCCTTCTCCATTCGGGGGTCTCTGTGGTTCCACATCTATGACACTTGTTGGTTGGCTTATTTATAACTTCTGGCACAACATATTGTTGATGCAGAACGGGGAATGGCGCCACATGAGGACCAACACTGCTGGATGCGCCGGCAGGGTTTCCATAGTATATAGGTTGATGGTAGTAAGATGAAGGGGATGTGGTATAGCCCACTACTGTAGGCCCGTGGGTAGGAGGCTGTTGCACAGGCGACTGATGGTATGGATAGATTTGATAATGCAGACCGGGACTCGATACATTAGATGCTGAAGGTTTTTGTGGGGCAGGCAAGTGAATGGTGCCAGACAGCTGTATGGAGGGAAGCTTGTGGATGTCATTAGACGCTCCTGTGATGTAATTGCTGGGGGTCGAAGGCTTAAGCGGATGCTTGAACGCAAGGCCACTGGAGGCCAAGTTGGGAAGCTCCCGGTTCCGGGGAGACATCTGCGACTCCTCGTTGATAGGAGATTTGGAAGTCAATTCGCTTATCGAAGGAAGCTTCACCGAAGTTGAAGCTGCTGCTGATGCCATGCTGTAAAAAGACTATGGAATAGATAGACCACTAATTTAAGATCAAAACGCTCGAAACAAATGCACCGCCAATTATTGGAAGGTTATGAATGTTGGTTATAGGCAACAATCAACTCAAACGAGAAATATAGGAAAAATCTCAATACAACAAATTATGGGGGACCAGAGATATATATAGTATTTCCTGAGGTACAAATTTAGAATGAGACGCTAGATTTCCAAGATATAGACACAATTTCCAGAGTTAAACTTAATAGGACCCTCATGCACTGCGCTGTCTTGCCATATCTGCCCATCTAAAAATAAAGATTAACTTCTACGCAGATACATGCGCGTTTCATGCATAAGAATTCTTAATATTTGTTTTATGGTAACGCCCCCCCCAAAAAAAAAGTCAAGAAAAGGCATAAAAAAGTATAATATTTTCTTATGCCCGCGCAAGGCATATTTCAGACAGACAAAAAACCTCATACTGCATCGGAACCGCTCGGCACGAGAAGATCCTGTTAAAATATGCATTTACGAATTGATGCGCCTGTAGGCGATACCAATGCTCACGTTTGACATTCACGTCATCTTGTCTATATACCTTAGCCTTGCCCTCTTTCCCAGTTCCCCGATGCTTTTTTGAAAAGGCAACCTTCCGTAGCTTGATTTTTTCGAAGCTTTTGATTACATGTCCCCACGTTCGTTTCCAAATAACTGCTCACTCTTGAGCATATGCGCGATGGCACTTTCTTGATGCAAAGATTTCTTGTATGATCTGAGATTCAAATTGAGATTTTTCTGTCTGTCTGGTAACTGATACGCCTCCATCAAACTATCCCGTGGCTAGCCGCTGTTTCTCCTGAAATCCGTGGAGGCGATCGCCATCTTTTCTTTACATCTTCTACCAGGGTGTTGTACCGAGCATGTGGCTACTTCTCGCAATTGACCGATTTTTTTTTTTTTTAACCAGCTGCCTCATTGGCGCATTTGTTTAGCCAGATGCTAGTAGTTGGTGCACGATAATAATTTCATATCATACGTGCTCCGATGCACCGAGCGCAAACTATGTACATTTGCTCTCTGTTTTGCGTAGACACATTGTGGTCAGTCTTAGTGGTCAGTTGTCCCACATCTTTGCGCTTTGCTCGCTGATGGTTGACGCCACACTTTGGCCCTATAGGCGCAAAATGGACAAAAAGAATCTGTTGATACAGTATGCCATTTCCCCAAGTGTAAGGTAACCAGACGGCGCCGATTACCAGCCAGCACTTCAGCCGCAACTACAACGGTGGCATATAGCAAGCCATCTTGTCACATGGCGATTTAGCGATAAATCAACCCGTCAAATTTGGAATGCCGGAGAACACTGTGGCCGCATTGACGTAAGTATTATGATTGCGAATATCTACCAGATAAATTAGATAGGGATGAAATGATTCTCAACATGCTTGGATCCCGTACATGACCTACCACATGCATACGAATGCTGCTGTGGTACCGGGTGCTACGGCCGTACCATCTACATGATCATGAACAGATTGACTTTAACACAAGTTCCAAATCACCAAATAATATCGTTATTTTCTGTCTCCAGGTCAAGATGTGTGGATCTTTCTCTATCAAATATTGAGGACGTGGGGTTTCTGGGGACATCATGTAGTTCGGAACTTTCTCCGAGAAAAATTGCGCATCTAGCAAGCACCCGACATACATGTATGTGAAATTATTCCAAATAGGAAGCCCATCCGAACGCATCTGGGCTCACTCCATGCGGATCGCTGTTGCCTTGTTAGTCAACTTCCCAGACAAGCGACACCTTTTTGAGAGAGAAATAGCAGATGCATCCCTGTGCGATCATAACCGTGACAGGAAATTTGGCCCGATGGCCTTGGCATTGGTTCCTTGGTTGGGACAGTAATGCAGGGTTTTCCACTCGGGCCGCGCGCTCTTGGCAGCATGAGAACGAGGGGTAGAGGCGGTCAATATATCTGCATATGCACATGGGCGGTTATGTTGTTACTGCACTAGAATCGTCGGGAAGGCTTATTCTCTGCAGGTGTCGAGGTGGCCCGCTAAAACTTGTCACTTGGGATATTGACGTGTGGGTGTCAGCCGCAATAGCATAGAGGCCAAGATATTGGCTGCACCTCAACACCTCAGACTCTGACCAATTGATACGCCCGGGCCTTCGGGATCACCGTTTCCGATCCTTCCCAGCCTTTGCGGATCTCGATGTTCCCTGAGCTTAATTTAGAACTGGTTGACCAAACTGGCCCTGCACCAGTTGCAGCACCACCTCGCCCCCCACTGCATGTGCCTCTAGTCGCCATAGCATATATCCACCTTTGTGCAGCGGGCTTTGCTGGTACAGTACACTTGAAAGCACCATGGGACGTTTTCGTAAATATATGACGTGGAACATCGCATGTGGGATTGTTCGAAAATTCAGGCTCGGTTCTACTGTGATCGCGCGCACCACGTACCTTCGTAGTTGCTACAGTGCAGGGATGCATGGTGTTTAGCGACAATTTCCATGCTTCAACGCCTGCATATCAGAATTCTAGAATCCTGTTCAGAACAATCGGGTTTCGCAACTTCTCAAATATGAAACACCCTGGTCCCCCCCACTCATGGGTGCCTTGGGGGCGCCAGTAACCATCAGGCCCACAGTGTCTTACCAGAGGCGTTGTAGCGTGAAGATGGGGCTCAATGCGGCTTCCAAACCTTACATGCCATCCATCACCAGGTGTAGTTGCTTCGGCTGAACAATCCGCCAGATCTGAAACATTCTTGATCTTTGGTGTGCCATTGAGATGGTCCACGCTTGTTCCTTAATCACAAATTTGGCAAGAACTTCCGTCCATTGCTGGGCGTTTTTTGTTTCGTGTTGGGTAGTGGTGCACCAACAACGACCCAAGATAATTTAGGTATTTTGGAGGGGGGGAGACCCAATTGTTTTTTTTTCCTTGTATATTTTTTGTGTTTGACTAAACAAGCGATGTGCCCATCGAATTTCGCATATATTTTCCCGAGCATCGGTAATACTTACTGAGGTATTTGCGCTTGATAATACCCAGTTGAATAATACTGGAAAGATTGCGAATGCAGTGGTACGCTGTCAGTTGCTTCTATACAATCTTCAACGGTAGGCACAGGTGGCCACCTTCCCCTTTTTGCGATTGTTCGATATCGACAATCGAAGATACATTATTACCGAAAATCATGGGGATTAATGCAAGAGAGATGGATTTGTTCCCGTCAATGCCGACCGCTGTGCTATTCGGACCTATAAAATAACGGCTGTAGGTGTCACATCGACAAAGACAATTGCCCTGTTAGGAACAAGTTTGCACTCACTCATATTAATTTTATTGTTCTCTGCATGACATCTAGCGGGTTAGATTCTAGATTTTGAAGATGAAAGTTGATCTTGTATGAGGGGATTGGCGTACCAAGCGATGTGCCATTTGCCGTGCGGGAACATGCAGACATTTTTTTATTTTTCTCAGATGGACCCGTACTGCAGTTGTAAGTACTTATGCATTGACGGTCCCGTTTGGTGAAACGTACAATAGTCAGAATCAGTCGATCATGAGACTCACAATTGGTAATTTTTGGGCCTCCTTCAATGCACGGCATTGCTTAAACTTGCATCAGTCGACTAATTCTGTGGCAGAGCCCTTTGAATTCTTCTACATCGTGTGCGATCGGCGCATTCTGCACCATTCCTGAATCGATCTATAAAATACTAGTGGCATACAGTGCCGCTTATCCCCGCCTATCGTGCATACTATAAGTACAACATGAATTCGTATACTCATCTGCTTGGGTTTACCCTTAGCAATTGTAGCCGTGGAGTTCTAATCCTAGAACTCGTAGTTGGCTGTACGCTTATGCTACTCCCAATCCTTCCGCGGTCGCCTGTACCGTGATGGAAACCAAGTTGTAGCTTTAAATGTATATACTATGAACACTGTACCTAGAAGCGTTGCCACCACTTCACATGTATTGTTAGTGCGAGTCTGCATTTCGCAAATCACCTGTCAAAAAATTCTGTATGCAGCTGCCTGATCCTTCGTTCTGACATCACCTGGAGCACGTTGATGCTAGAAAGATCGTAGTAGCTCGACGGTCAGTTTGACCCCCAGCTATTCTACCGGGAAGCAAAGCCAACCCTTAGTATTCGTGAAATTTTTTCCATGTTGATGGGATCCACTCAAGCAAGCTGCGCCACTAAAGCCTGTCGCATATTATGCATGTCTTGGCGCTTACCATGTCGCTCATTTTGACATCTAAGGTTAAGCCATAAAACATATATTTACTAAGACCCCCATTAGGATTGGGGGACGGCCCCTTACTGACCACAGAAAAGGCACCGATTGGAGGTCGCACATTTCGGCACAATTGGTTCTAAACCCCAATTTTCACAGGAACTCTGTCGTTTCATCGCCCCTCATCGCCCTCTGTGGGTGCAAATTATCGACAACGCAGAGATATGCGCCTGTTAGGCTGCCTCTGCAATCTACAACCTCGATGCTATCGGAATCGAGCGAATTGCTAACCCCTAAGCCTTGATAGGTTTGACATACCCCAGAATCGTTTTCGGTTCTATTCTATATCACGCACAAATGTCAAGTATTGCATCACCAGCAAATGCTAACACTAGTTGGGCCTGAATTCTGCACTCTAAATGCACTATTGTTACACAAACCTCACATGCTAGAAAATATTTTCGCAATGCAACCATGTAACAGTCCGTTTTATGCCGCGATATGCAATATGTTCAATTACAAATTAACTTCAAGATCGTTTAGAAGTGCCGGTGCCAGGGACCATGACCACGGTAGAACAAGCCAATCCATTTTTCGTTCGAGCATCCCGACTATTTCTAACTACCTTCCAGCTGTCTACCGCTAAACCCCGTTCGTATAATGAATGTTGTTGATATGGGCTGACGGTATACCTCAATTTTCTTTTTTTTTTCTTGCGCAATGCCTAGCCAATTTTAGTGGGCAAGAGCCTAGTTAGACTGAGTCAATCATTACGCTTACGAGTCAATCTGGCACCAGATTTCCTTCCCTTGAAGATCTGCAGATTTGCAGCGATCTCTATTATCCATACCAGGGGACAATAAAACGATTGTTCGGCAGAATTGGCCTTGGTCCGATCGTAGAATCCTTTCCAACTCACCCGTTTCGACTTGCGGTTGGAACAAAAATATTTGTAAAAAAGCGATGGATCGTTTTTTTTATTTTGTTGAGCAAACTACAGCCAGTACAGATTGAAGTTAGGTAATATTTGAACACTCCAGAGTTTACACGTGTCTGCTGTCTAACCCACAGAAAATATTATGCCAACTCTACTTAGAGTAGCCCGCAACTCGTTCAATTCTGGTGCTTTGTGTCCACAAGATTTGAAATTGTGTAATTGGATGGTACTAATTTAAGACGTTAAACCGATCCGGATTTATATCAATTTCAGTAATGGGTGGCTCAATTGAAGACATTTTTCCGCTTTCTCTTCAGAAGTACCTGTAGGATATCAATGGCTTGTTAAAGGTAGCTCCCATAGTTTGCCCAAGGAACACCGAAATACTAACGAAGCAAGAATGCTACCCAGCATTCGAGTGATGTAAAAATACAGTTTGCCTACCGCATAATAATATTGTCAACATGTATCGCATATCTTGAAAGTTTCAACTATAGAAACGAATTCCAAATATTTCGTAGCTACAAGAGATTGTGACATTTTTTTGGCCCAGAATATTTAGTCTCCCTAGCTATGCTGGACTTTTTGTACAATATTTATTTTCATCTATTCGCATAACTTACTAAGATAATGTCATTGGTCTTTTGTTCGTCAAATTCTTCTTGGCAGACAGCATAGGAATATGTGTACTTCTGATTATTTTGCAGAGCAAATTTCTAAGTGTTTCAGAAATTCAATTGTGATGGATTACGATGTGAAATGTTTATGATTGCTCCAACTACCAAATGATTCAATATAAGCAATTGGAAGATGGTTTCTCGTGTGTTCATAACAGCAGGTACTACACATTTAGCTGATGGATGCAAGTCGACGATTTTACAAAAACAATTTGAAAATCATTAAAAAATATAACGGCGCACCAAAAGATGAATCGTATCAGATATACATACCGTCAATCAAAGGGATTTGCGTAAATTTAATTCTAGTTTTGAATTCTACAACAGAAGTGAAAAGAGCGAAGCCTCTGGCCATACAAACGTGAGATTCTAACAACCGTCTGATTAGTGCAAAGCAATATTCCTTGGGTAGTAACATTATAACTGGATAATTGGGAGCTAGCAAAGAGAACCCAAAAAGTCCAATCCTATGAGAATGAAGTGGATAGAATGGGACCTTCTTTTCGCTAACCTTCTTTACAGTTCTACCAACAAACAACATGAAACTCGCAAATCACCTAGGATACCAATTTGGAACCGATCTTTGACGTCCTCAATTATGAAGAGGCTTCTGAATTTACCTACTCGCGGGTCTTGTTATATTTCGCTAAATCCCAAAGTCTTTAAATTCGTCTACATGGTGAAAGAGGTTAATCGTTTTGGAAAATGGTCCAAATGACACAAAATCGTCAAGGCAAAGAGCTCCCGGGTAAGCAACCATTAATTGTAATTAAGATAGGCCATTCGATTACTGTCGCATATTCTCTCTTCATAATTGTGACTGCTTTTGTTTCTTGTTTACATTGAACAAGGAGTGTAGGTTTCGATTACTATCTTAAGTAGTGATATTTCTGTGCTATTTCTGTTTCTCAAGAATTAGCCGGTCTAGTATAGTGGTTAGTACAGTTCGTTGTGGCCGAACAAACCCAGGTTCGATTCCTGGGACCGGCATATTTTTTCGCACACTCTCTCAAATTGCTTACATAAGCGAACGGTAATCGCACCTTGAAAAAATTACCAATAATATCGACCCAATTAACCATCCATCCTTTAGTCAACCCAGCTGGATCCTTTTACGCCAATATCATGACTGCTCATTCAGAATCGTACGAGTACCCTCCAATCCGTAAGTGAGCCGGCAAAACCGCTGCCTTCAGAGGTAACCTCATCGCATACTAACAGTGTAGCATCACAACAAGAATTGGATGCCCATGACGTTCCATTCTTCAACAGAGACAAATGTGCTGCTCATTTGATCAGCTACTACAAGTGCCTTAACAAGGGAACTTCGTTCTGTAATGCTGCCAAGGACGAATTCTACAAATGCCAATATATTGCATTGAAGGAAAGACTCGAGAGCCACCAGAAGGCAGCTCATTAGATTATACACCTACCAGCTGGACCACAAGCCTTTCGCTACCGAGGGAAGAGTGAGATCCATGCTAATTTCAGTTCGCTGGACACTTTAATTTTGGTTCAAACCCTGGCATAAAAATAACTTGTATTATCTTGAGAACGATGGAATCTTCTACATAGGTGTGGATTTGAGAGTGCTTGTGAATGGGGTTGTGATTATCTCTCGTGTGCTACTTGATCTGAGGCTGAAGAGTTCTGTTTTCCATTGAAAGTGCCCTACATTTCAGTACAATCGCAAACAAAAGTGGCTCGGTATATCATTAGACACCCACAAGCACCACCATTTTCCACATCAAATTACTGCAGAACTCTGTTTTTCCTCTGATAATCACAAGTTCACTACTACCATTATATTATTATTATTATCATCATTAATTGATATTTGCATTATACCACGAATGTCGGCTAAATATTCAAGTTTGATGCCGATAGTGAACACCCTCCAAGTTCAAGCATGCCCCTTGTAGCCCAGTAGAAATGACCTGGCAGTCACCGCCTGTCTCTAGTCAGGGTTCTAGTCGTTCAGTAGAAGTCCTTTGGTGTCCTGCACACAACGCTTAGTATGGGCGCTATTCTATTGGTTCAGAAAAATTCGAAAACCAACAAAAGGTACTATATCCCCATGTCAGTCACCGAATTCCCACCTCTTCGTAAGTATTAGCATGTCCACAATGTTGAGCTGGGTACATACAAGAGCACACAAATTTCCCCTAAAAGAACCGGCGTTTTTGATGCCCTGGAACAAAATAGGCGTCACCTCCACAACCAACAAGGCAACCCCCAAGTCATCGCCAAAGAGATCACCACGTCTGCACTGATCTTGTGATGCATCTGTTCGAAGGAGAGCTACGTTACAGCTCCAATTTGAACCGATTTTATGCGTCAAGGTTATTCGAAACCAAAGTGTCTCAGCATCCATCGAGAGCCTAAACATTCGAGCCACAAGTTCTATCAACTCAAGACATCCAATGAAGAATTTCTTCCAAGATCTCAGACAGGTTCTACCGCCAGCTCAGTGTACTCTAATGCCCGTGTCCAGTACTAACCTCTAGTCTCCGAGGAAGATTTACAAAAGTATAAGGTCCCTTTGCGCTGGAGGGACCGTTGCGCTGCCTACTTTGCCCTTTACCACACATGTCTCATTAGACAATCCGCCAACTCGTCTGTGGACTGTAAGCATGACAAACATTCGTGGGAAGAGTGTCAAAACTTGGATTTCATAAGAAGACAAAACGAATTGAAGGAAGCAAAGGAAAAGAGAAGAGCGGAATTGGCCGAGTCCAGCTAAGCGACCGGGCCTCGTTGCATGCGTGGGACGCCACGTCCTACACTAGCCCCACGGCATTTATGTATAGAATAAACAGTCATTCTGAACCAAGCATGTTCAATGTGATAAGTTGTAGTATGCAACGAGCCAAAAGCGGCCATCCTCGGACCAGAAGTCTGTCAATGACTGTATCCTGAAGTCGATGCTGTCGTCACCCAGCTGGGAGATATAGAGAAATTGAACTAATAATACAATTGGAACCATCAAGACAACTTTTCACTTTGGTTTTTAAAAACTTGTTGTCCAAGCTTTCTACTCCAGTAACTTATAAAAGCACCGGGTTCCAGAAGTCTACAGCATATTTTTGACTCGAGTAATGTAACTGACTAGCGACACCGCTCCAAAATTCCCCAACTGCCACGGCCAACTTCCATAAGACATGGTTTTCACTACGACAGTTCTGATTGCATGTTAGCACAGTGGTCCCTGTCCAGCCATACGACTCGACTCCGGCCCACCGCGCTCTCGCTCTGCCTCCGCTGTCCACACTCCATACCAATAGGACATGGTACCAAGCTCTAGCTATATTCGGAGTAAATTCTACACCGAAAAATCTCTGGTCATCGGGTCCTTATATATGTGTG
Organism: Suhomyces bolitotheri; assembly: GCA_030568555.1. Classification (NCBI taxonomy): domain Eukaryota; kingdom Fungi; phylum Ascomycota; class Pichiomycetes; order Serinales; family Debaryomycetaceae; genus Suhomyces; species Suhomyces bolitotheri. The sequence continues at coordinate 99,333 of JAJMGH010000019.1, forward strand.
ATCACGTGCGTGAGCAAGCGTCCATGGTCACGTGCACCGACACCTACCCGTCACCCCCCACAACGAGTAGGACTGCGGTTGCCCCTCAGCAACATCAACCATGGCCAAGAAATCCAACAAACAAGAGCCATTGGCAGTCGTGTCCAACGACCCTGTGGATATTGAGCTGTCGAAGACGACCGAGCCCGAAAAGAGCGAAAAAAGCGTCTCAGAAACGGCCGAATCAGACTCCCTGAAGGTGCCCACCGACAAGGACACCAACAAGAACGAAGAAAAGCCAGCGGAATCGGACGCCAGCGACGCCAAGGACGCCGATACCGCCGCCAAAGGAGCTGCAGACACTACCAGTACACCCATTGAGGAGGTTGCGTTGAATGACACCAAGGAAGATGAACAACCGCCCGCCCAGCCTGCCCGGCCAGTGGACCCTGCCACCAAAGTTGTCAACGAGTTGAAGGATGCGTTCCCCAACATTGAAGAGAAGTTGATCACTGCGGTATTGATTGCCTCACAAGGTAATGTGGACCCTGCATTCAACGCGTTGCTTTATATTTCCGACCCTTCGTTCAAGCCGGAGATTCCTGCTCCTTCCTTGGCTCCTGCAAAGCCTAGCGGTGGCCAGTCCAAGAGACAGGGCAACGGGGCAAACGATGGGCTCACCGATGATGAATTATTGGCGAGAAAGTTGCAGAAAGAATTTGAACTTGAGGACGAAAGAAGAAGAAGACGCCACGCCGAAAGACGCAAAGGTAGCCAGGGCCTGCGGACCCATAACCAGCATCACCAAGAACATGAAGGCGACGAAAGCCCTGACGAATTTGACCAGATCAAGGAAACATTCACCCAGGGACTCGAGGAAGCCCGTACTACCTTGAACAGTTGGGTCAGTGGCATCGCCAAAAAGTTCGACGGAGGTAACGAACATCCTCAAGAAAAGCCCAAACAAAACACTAAGTTGTTCGGTGCGTTGGGAGGCTCTTCATTCAACTCCAATGAAAGAAGGAAGAATGCCCGGTTCGATGAAGACCCGGAAATCATCTCTCATGATTTCCACAACAAAATCAGCTTGACCGATAACGACAACCGTGACTTGCCTGCTTTACCCTCCAGATCCAGAGCTTCAGGAGAACAAGCACGCCAATCTACTGACAGTGCATCCTCCAAACCTTTGCCACCTACCAACAAGAAATGGGAGCCTTTGAATTCGGATGTTCCTGCTAATTCTGATGCCTTTTTGGTCACCGACAGTGAAGATGAAGATACCGGAGTCAGCAACTACGATACCAAGAAGAAGTAAATAGTCTTTATACGTGATTGGTTTACATGGTCCTATCTAAATTTATATTGAATGATGGAAATCTATATACACATAAAGTAGGTGTAGAAGAACTAGAGGTAGAAATTTTTGAAATTCAAGAAACCAAGGAAAATCGAGTAAACAAGAAAGCAAACAACAGAACGGCAACGAAATACTCTTTCGTTATTTGATTGGAAAGGGAGCAGATTGCTCGTCACGGTCATAATAGTCATACGGTGTCATAAATGAAGCTCATCCTCAGTTAGATGACCCATTTGATTTATCAAAGAGATGAAGGGTGCGGTAAAGTGCTTCTGGTTTGGAAGCCAATTCCTTTTGCACATCCGCCGACATCAGAGCCAACGTAGGGTGATATCTAGACCAATCAACGGACGGAGCCTTCAAAACCTTGTTTGGTTTGGGAAGATCCAATTCGTTATTCACTAATTTCATGAAAAAGCCGATTATCTCCGACTTGTCGTTAGTCTTTTGTAATTGCTGTAATTGAGAGAGCTCAACAATCTCCAGAGTTATCTTATCTTTGGTGGAGTTGAGCAACCGCAATGAAGACGTGAGTGAAATATAGTCGGGATTGGTATCAAGATTGGCGTAATGGTGCGGTGTGTAGGATTTTTCATCGCCAGAAGCGGAAATAGAGGGATCGTTATTTGTGTCATTAATAGGGGAGCTTGATGGCGGAGTTGTACAAGGGGTGGAGTTAGCTCCTGGTGAAGGAGATTGCCCGTTCTTGGAGTATGAATGATCTTGGTCGTCTTCTTCTTCGTCATCCTCGTCTTTGGGGGTTAGAAGCGGCGAATTCTCCACTGGGCGCTCGTACTCTTGGAGGTGGGGCGGAAGGGAATGGACATGGTCCTCTTCGGCCGACATTTCTGTAGGAGAGGGAGACCTGGGGGCAGTGACCCGGCGAAGATGGTGGGCCAGACGAGGCTCATCTGGTGGAGACCCGTACCCCGAGGTGGATAAGCCCTTGAACGTCACCTTGAGTTTCTTGTGGTGTCTTTCTTTGGACATAAACGATGAGTCCTTCTTCATTTCCAATGCATCGAGCTTGCGCTTATGCACCTTGACGTCTCTCAAGTTGGCAGCCATGGTCTATGGAGTTATGCTGGGTGGCGATGATAAGGTGGCGCTGAAAACTTGGCGGTGGTGATGTGGCAGTAACCTCCAAACCCTAGGTGGATGAAAGCGGTACACACAAACTGGGGTAGTCCCGACACTAACGATGCTGATACAGGCGTAAACGGTAAAGCTAACACGAGTACCGGCTGGTTAACACGTCAGTCTGGTTCTGGTGGCGCGGACGGTTCTTGTCTGACGACTGTTCTATGTCACTACTGAAAAGTTACAGTAATGAACAACGGTGGCAAACAGTTGGGGCAGGTGCTGGAGGACAGTGCTGGGCAAGGAAGTGAGGGCACAGACTGGTTTGGGAAGATGGAGGGTGGACAAGCCAAGTGGAAGTTGGCCAAGCGTATTGCAAAGGTGAATGGGGCAATAGCAAGAACGGTAGCAATCGGTTGAGTTGGGGACTCCTGGCGAGGAAGTTCCGGAGGCGGGGACGGGGGGGACAATGTCGCTGGGGACCGCGCGACATTCGCCGGGCCCTAACGGCTGGGACGGAAATGGCCCGATTTTTCGCGGGAAAAAATGCCGCCAGAAGCGGGTCCGTGGTGCCGTGGTGCCGATTATGTCTCCGTCGGCACTTTTGTAGCGGTCCGGTTGCTAGTGGGACCGGCGGTCGATACAGTGCTGGTAAAGGGGCTCACCCAAACATTGCGACATGTGTCACGTGCGCGCGGCGTGACGGCGGCCGCGGGCTCGGACACACTTGTTCCGTCATTAAACGGCCAGAGGCAGTGTAGCGCCAGCCAGAGGCAGTGTCAAACGGACCAGAGCCGTCACGGTGCAACGTGTCGCTCGTGCCCAGCGATGAAACGGGTCGTGGAGGCCCACACGGCTGGTTGGGGGCGTCATTCCGTCCGACTCTAGCTGAAAATATTATTACGTAATTCCGTCGCGCTACCAATGTCCCGCCAGCATTGTGGCTGAAGTATTATCCCACGTTCTGGAAGCGATCTGTACCACCTGCAGCCCTGAGGGGGGTGTGCAGATGTCGCGTGCAGTATCGTACCGCAGATATGTAGTTTTATCATTCACCGCATGGCGTGATGTTCCGCAGAGTTCAATTGGCACACGGTCAATTGGCACATGGTCAATTGGCACAAAGTCAACGGGTACAACGTCAACGGGTACAACGTCAATTGTGCTGGTTGCTACAACTGGCCAAGTCAAGCTGGTTCAAGGAAAACTCGATTATGTGTCTATTCAGGAGTTCCTCACTATGTACATTCCCGTTCAATTGTCTGATTATCGTAGTTTTTTTTGCATTCTTCTGTCTAAATCGTAGGTCCCCATCTCATTAAAATAGCAGCAACAAGCATATACACCATTGAGAGTCGCATGGCCGCCTTATTCGGGACGTAGAACACTCTCAAGAAAATATACACTAGGAATGATCCGAGAACTAATTGATATGGCTTTTCCATGGTTTGGCTGGTTACTACGTTGGTTTGTCTAATCTGCGACCCTTTTATACTGCGACATGCAAAAGTGGTACCAGTTTTTGCGGAATTACGAATAGCCGAGACGATTCTTCCTGCAAACATTAGCGTGTCTGTTAACTAGTTATTATATTCACAAAGCAAATGGAATTGGTACATCTATTCATTTAATTCAAGGAGGCCCGTACTGCTGGCCAAGGAATCTGCTACTATCTCTTTAATAACGATTTGTTTTCTAATTTTTCTAATTTTTCATATTATTCATACATCTCATATTTTTGTTTTGCATAATTTTCCATATTTTCCAAAAAAACGGTTTCTAAGTGAAAAAACACAAAAAACTACTACTCTATATTCCAAAACATTTACATGCAAGAACTGGTACCTCCTAATGACATATCGCTCATTACCGGGCAACAAATAAAACTAGCTTAGTTATATGCATTAATTACAGCTATGTACAAAGTAATTTTCTGCCAAATGGAAGCAAAATAAATTACTCCCTTGTTATATATATACAATTCTCAGGACCACTACTTCTTCCCATCGATCTTTCCGATTTTCTCTTTTTCTTTCCCTCTTAAAGTCTTAACATAACTGGAGGCCGCGCCAATATCATTCTGGATCTCCTTTGCGCCCCACTTCCATTGATAAAACATACCGTGCTTGTCACGTAATTGCTTCTTCTTCTTTTTCACTTCACGATGCATTATTCCGATTTGTTCATCATAGGGAATACCAGCTTCAGCTTCGGCCAACGTCTCTTTACCAAATAATAAATCGAAAACACGGCCGTCGGACCAGAAAAATCCCTTCCGGTCCACAATCCAGTTTCTGGTGCTTTTTCCACCATTAACCGATTCTCTCAACACAAAGAAAAACATGGATTTATCAGCAGTCCCGTAGAATCCCTTCCCGGTCCAAACTCTCGCCTTATGTCTTCTGACCAAATTTTCCAACGGCACAGTAATGACAGGAGTGGGGCGACCAGGGAACAAAGGATAACTGGTAAACTTGATGTGTTCAACTGGTCCCGGCATGTACCACATTCTGCGGACTAAACGAGTGGGGAACTTTCCCACCCCGTAGGCAGCACCAAACATGGTCAATCCAAACACAGAATATTTTGCCAACGAAAGCATCCACTCCCGTTTACGAACGGTTTCGTTCTTTTCCTCGACATTTTCTTCGTAGTCCTTATTGGCCTGGAACCAGGCGTATTCTGACAAGACAAGACCATAAATGGTGAACATCACTGCACAACAAAAGCACGCAAGGAAGTAGAGCCGGTGAGGTTCGGATTCGTAGATGAGTTCTGGCTCGGTTTTGCTCTTAAGAATCTGGATCACTTGACGGAATGTGTACTTGGGGCCCACCTGGGGGATTCCGGGTCTGGGCAAAAGAGTGGGCACGTTCTCCTTGGCCAACGGGAACCGAGGGACCCTGTCTCTCGCATCGTTGGTCTGCGTGGTCTCTCCTGGGATGTGCTGTTTTAAATGCTTCCATTCACCTTCCGATGGTAAACTCTTTTTGGGGTTGAAGTCTTGGGGCAAATTGGATTTGAATCGCACAAGCAAGACAGGTGTGGCACGAACACGAAGCGTTTGCCGGCAGAGGCCTAGGCCCAAGTGGCCTGGTACCGATACACGAAACATGGTGGATGTTAATGAAAATTTGATATCTCTATCTGGTGCGAATTTTGTGGGTGGATTTGCACCTAAATAGAATTGCACCAAATCACCAATTTGACAAAAGGAAACAATGCAAGAGAACACAGTAAAAGCAAATATGGTCACCCTGATGGGAGCTTGAAAATGGTATCTTATAAATTTCATTATTAGGTTTATCTGTACTATACAATATTATACAATAGTTTACACTGTTGCGAGTCTTGGTGATGATCAGTATTTCTGATTGAGTTAATGATACCGGTTGATACGTGCTGCTGGTACCATCTCCCTTCGTATATCCAGGACATTCCACTACTTCTTCTTCTTGGTGGGCTTTATTTTGGTTTCTGCTCGCTTTAGTTGGACTGGGTGCAACCCTATATACTGCCCGTTCATCTCCTTGAACGCCCGGAAATAGTCATCAGCATCAGCAAAGGCCACAAACCCGTACCCTTTATTCTTTCCCGTCTTGTTGTCGACTGGAACCTTCACTTTGCTCATGCTCTGATACTTTTCAAATGCACCTGCTAGCAATTGGTCATTGGCATCAGACCCGAGGTTACCCACAAATAGTCTGAAATGCTTGGGGTTCCACTCCAATAAAGAGCTGTCTTCCCAGGACTTGCCCCCACCCGTTCTTTTGACTGTCTTCTCATCTGTTTGAGCAACTTTCTCCGGCTTGTTCAATTTCGTAGTGGATTTGAACGCATTGTGAAGAAACTGCGCCGCTTGACGGCTTCCTGCAAGTCGCCTATCCGAAGATTTGGCTGTGTTGAGTTTGCTGGGCTTGTTGATCCGGTTCATGGCTTTGACCCGATTGACTTTCAGGAATGACATCGCTATACTTGGCGACATTTCTCGATATGCCCAGTGTCGCGCGACATCCATCTCGAAAACGGATCAACATCTTCGTACGAACAGTACTAGGCCACGAAACAAACCTTTCGAATTCTCCTATCACAGCACCACAGTTTGCATAAGCTGCCACATTCCATCACTTTGCTCATTTTTGTTGCCAAAAGTGCCATAAACGTCGGACTTGTGTATCATTTCAGTTTTCACGTCAACATTGAATTTCCAAAATTCGAAAGGGCCACTTCCAAGCTTAATTGAGCAAGCATTGTGACCTAATCTACTTTTCTTCAGCACTCTAAAGTGTCAAACCGCCAAGTTGCATCAGTAATTATCGCTTAGGTTTGTTCCCCACCATCTTAATAGTCAGTGCATATCGCTCACATCATTATGTTTATTCTTTCAGAAATATCAGACCTTGTCAGAATACCTCCTCATGCATTTAATATCCCAATCCAGCACAGTCTCACGGACGAACTTAACAAAAAATTCGCCAACAAAGTCATCAGCAACCTCGGATTGGTCATCACAGTCTGGGACTTACTAGATATTAAAGACGGCCTTCTCAAGCCTGGCGACGGAGGTTCCTTCGTAGAAGTTAGGTTCAGATGCATAGTATGGAAGCCATTCATAGGTGAAATTCTTACTGGATGGGTTTCTGAATGCTCTTCCGAAGGAATAAAGGTGAAGTTGGAATTCTTCGACGAAATCTTCATCCCGAAGTCATATATATTTGAAGCGTGTGAATTCAAGCCCGTGGAAAAGGCCTGGGTATGGAAACCAGATGAGGATACTGAGTTGTTTATTGACATAAACGATAAGATCAGATTCAGAGTGGAAGAAGAAATTTTTGTTAACATTAAGCCCAAGAATTCCAATGAAGCCCTTGGTTTGGAGGAACCTACTAACAAGGCTCCTCCGTACGCATTATTGGCCTCTTGTCAAACCGATGGTATGGGCTGTGTATCCTGGTGGGATTAGGCAAAAATAATTGCCATAAATACTTGAATCATCATTCATATAGTTAAATGATAAAAAACGTCAAATGATAATGACTTCCTGTAAATTTCAGTAATAACAACATACAAGGTGTTTTCTGCTACAATTGCGTTCAATATTCGTTCATTATAGTTTTTCCCTATGAAATTGGTTGGTCAGTTGTATTGCATGTACTCACTGGTAGAACTGAATTTCAAGTTACCCTTGATAACCTTGTCAACAGCCTTCAAGAAATCCTTTTCGTTGGCAACCTTTCTTCTTGCTCTAATGGCAAACATACCGGCTTCTGTGCAAACAGATCTTAATTCGGCACCAGTAGCATTAGGACATAATCTTGAAATCAATTCCCATCTAATATCCTTTTCACAACTCATAGTCTTGGAGTGAATTCTGAAAATATTGGCTCTTCCCTCCAAGTCAGGCAAAGAAAACTCAACCTTACGATCTATTCTACCCGGTCTCAACAATGCAGGATCCAAAGTGTTTGGTCTATTCGTAGCAAACATCACTTTGATATTACCTCTTGGATCAAACCCGTCTAATTGTGTAATCAATTCCAACATGGTTCTTTGCACTTCGTTATCACCCCCAGCTCCATCGTCGAATCTGGCTCCACCTATAGCATCGACTTCATCGAAAAAGATGATACAAGCCTTCTTTGTTCTAGCCAAATCAAACAATTCTCTCACCATTCTGGCACCTTCACCAACATATTTCTGAACCAATTCGGAACCAATGACTCTGATGAAAGTGGCGTCAGTTCTGTTGGCCACAGCTCTAGCACATAAGGTCTTACCTGTTCCTGGAGGACCGTAGAGCAATATACCTTTAGGAGGGTCAATTCCCAACTTAACGAATCTTTCTGGTGACAACAATGGCAACTCAACCACTTCTCTCAACTTCTCAATTTGTTCCTTTGAACCACCGACATCGCTGTAGGTCACATCAGGCTTCTCTTCCACTGTCATCATCGTCACAGATGGATCGATTCTTGGAGGCAATGGCAATTGGATCTCGTACTTCTGTCTATCAACACCAACCCTCATGCCTTCTTCTATATCAGTGGGCGAAACTCTTTCTCCCAAACCCACCACAAACTTGGCTATCTGCTTTATATTGATAACATATTTGGACTTATTATCGGCATTCTGGATGGCGCCAATCAGCGGAGTGGGGTTAGTGGCCTCAATGATCTTGGTGCACCGAGCCACTTGTAATGGTTGTTCTTCGGACATTCTTTGCTTGTCACCCATCACATCCCATAAGTGCGATGGTGCCAACCCAGTATCACTTTCCTTGACCCCGATGTTCTCCTTTATTCTTTCTTCAATCGTCTTAAGATCCTTTTCGAGTTGTTTTAACGAAGTGGCGTAGGGCGCTATGCCGTAAGTCTTCAACACTTGGATATCACCCTCACTCAAGGGAACGATCTTTTCAGTCTTCTCGTCGTCCTCATCCGGCGCGACGTACTTGTCCCAGTCTTCTCTTGGTGGCATTGATGTAATGTGTATGGAGTATGAATTGAGTTGATGGTGGCGACGTTTGCCCTCAGTAAAGTGGGTGCGACGAATTGATTACATAATCAACATATTACGTAAGCAACATATAACAGTTGTTGGTATAGAAGCCACTAGTTTATGCTGTAAATAGGCTGATGTGTCCAAGAATCATGCTTATTTGGCATACGGCCTAGAAATAATTCATTTATATACATATCGTGACCGATTTTGAAGCCAAAATGACGTTTTACCCATTCTAAGAATATACCAAATCTGCTAGTTACATTTGAATGTAGCCACCAGTCGAGCCATATTTCGATAGTAGAACATAGCTTCATAAGTTCAACAAGCTTAAGATTTGCACAACCAAATTATCCGGAAATAGATTAGTACCAAAAACTTCCGAATGCAATGCTGAACTTATTCCCATATTTTGATTTCTATGCTACTCCATCATTTGATCTTCTATCTGTATATTGATCACTATTCTACATTCCATTGATAATTACTTTGCTGAACTGACTATTACTCATTGGTATCCTTTTCGAACAATGGACTCTCGCCACTATGAGCGTACTCCTTGTGCTCCACCAACCCGGCCTTTCTCTCAACATCTTCGTTATTAGCTCCATCGACGTGTTCGATTGGCAAATCACGCGCAATTCCAACAGCTTTCCAAGGTTGCCATACTGGAGTCTGTGAAAAGATAATGTCCATTTCTTCCAAACTTCTTCCAGCAGTTTCTGGAAGCAAGAAATAAATACATGGAGCAATGAGAAGATTAATGGCTGCGAAAATCGTGTAAGTGTAAGGACCAATCTTTTGGAATGCAACTGGCGTGATCATGACGACCATAAAGTTGAATGCCCAGTTACTGGCAGTAGAAAGAGCTGCACCAGTAGCTCTCATCTGTAAAGAAAGAACTTCTGGAGGAATTAACCAAGTTCCTCCCAAAAACGAAACGCCGAAAAAACTATTGAATGCAAAGAGAAACACAGCAGCAGCAACCCCAGCCTTGGATCCACTCCCATGGTCAGCAGCCCAAGTTGTAGCAGTTAAGAGAGCCATGGTAACAGCTTGGGCTATGGCACCCCAAAACAAGAGGAATCTTCTACCTAGTCTTTCAATAAATAACAAGCCTAGCAACGACGCCAAAAAGTATTCGGTACCATTGCAAGCAGCTAAGATTCTTGAGTTTAAAGGGGACATATGGATGTATTCTTCGAAAATAGTACCAGCATAGTATGTAATTAAATTGATACCACAGATTTGCTGGAACATCTGGATACAGAAGGCCAAGCACACTCTGTGGAAGTTTCTGTCTGACCCTTGCCTGAATATCTGCTTGAATCTAAAATCATCTGCACCTTCGTCTTGTTCTCTCTTCACAAAATTCATAATTTCATCGATCTGAGCAGTCACCATAGGATGGTTCTCGGGTAAACCAAACAAAGCTGAGAACACAACTCTTGCTTCAGTAATTCTTCCCTTTTTTAATAACCAGCGAGGTGATTCTGGGAAGAAAAGAGCCGAGAAAACAAGCACAAGAGCAAAGAAACATTGGAAAGCTATAGGAAACCGCCAGGCAACACTCTTGTGAGCACTATTTCTTAAGAAATAGAACGCAAAATCGATCCAGTAAGAAATGGTAATTCCAAGGGCAATGATGCTTCCTTCCATCATAATTAATTTGCCTCTCGATTTAGCTGGAGAACACTCAGATTGATACACAGGCACAGTGGAGGTAATAAATCCAACGCCTACACCAGTAACAATTCTCGCAACAATGAAATGGGCAATGGTGTAGGCACAAGACTGCAAGACCCCCCCAATGGTTGCAATAATTGAACCAATAAATAGTAGCTTTATTCTGCCTAGTTTATCTCCGAAATAGATCGTCGATAGGGCAGATGCCATACACCCCACCTCGTAAATTGCAATCACCGCACCTTGCAAAGTGGCATTGTTTGATGCCTTCATGGCCGGAAACGTGGACTCAAAGTCAGGCAAAGTCAATAAACTTCCCATGACTCCTTGGTCGTATCCAAATAACAAAAATCCGACACCGGCAAATGCAGAGACTGCAAAACTTAGCTTTCCACCGGACATGCCGAGGTATGAGTGGACCTCGGAGCTCACAGCTGCCTGGCCAGACTTCTTGGGTGCCAATGAAATGGTAGAACTTGACATCTTGACCTAGGTGTTAGACGGAGGAGAGAATTCTTCTCCTTTTTATATGGTATAGAATTCTTCTCCACTATTTAGATGTAGCGTTCATGCGGAACCATACCTTGGGCCGCATAACCACGTACCTACTCGAGAATGAAGTATTTTTTGTGCGTTGATCGCAGAGTGGGGCAAACATAATACCAGTTCGGCCATACACTTGGTTCGCATCAGGCTCTTGCAAGTGGCTCCATCTTGAAGAATGGACCCATTGGTTTTGAATTCTTGTGGGACCTGGGTAAATTCCTCATTCCCCAAAATGAAGGGAGCATTGGTCCTATAACCGCCACCAGATTAATTCTCGTGCTCCAAATAGCAACCATTTGTAAGTGGAGGTACCATGTTTCGTATATGCCAAGGTGGAGGTACTGTGTACATCTCATAACGATAGTGGAGGTGCTATATGCAACATGATTGTTTTAGTGGAGGTAGGTGGGGACTAGCCCGTCTACACAGAGGAGGCTGAAGATAACTGGTAGTTGAGATAATTTATAGATGTAATCAAGCAGCAAACTTGGGTTGGTTAATGCTGCACAGCGAGTTTTGCTCCCTCTTGTGGAGTTCTTTGGTATCCCGAGATATGGGCCACTGTGCTTACGTCATAGACCCTAAGTTTACGGCGGTAACGGAAAAAAACCGTGCTTGCAGCCAGGTCCACGCTCAAGATAGGGCTATTTTCGTCTCTAATTGGTGATGTGGGGGTGACCCCATTATGCTGGTTATGGTATCGAAGCAGTGATTGCTTCGAGAGTAGTGAGTTGAGGTAGCGTATGTGGCTGCAAAATTACGATTTGAAGTCTGTAAAGTCTGGATAAGGAATTGTGGCAATTGGAGTAAGGTCGCGGAGACAGTTGAAGGATGAGACCTATCAATGATATAGATCTAGCTAGCAAGCCACCTCGGTTGTAATCTTCAAATAAGCGAGCCATTAACGAACATACATGAAATACATCTGCACAGGAAGTGACGCACCCCATATCTGACAGCTACTATGATACATTGTGCCCCGCATGACGTTAGAGTGCATAGGTATTAAGTGTAAAAAAATGTGCTTCACTTTTCTACTATAGCACTTCGTACTACCAGAGACGTCAGCTTACATTAGTATCTTAAGCAAATTATGTTATCTAACATTATAATACAACACATTAAGAAATTCGTAACACATAAGAATGAGTCGTTACACTCTAAGTGAACTTAAATTCTGCACCACCTTGTCCACTTGATTTCCAAGTTCAAGCTTTTCTTCGTCTTTACTTGTCATCACATTAAATTTCATCATAATCCCATGAAGGGTATCCAATTCCTTCGCTGCAAAATTCACGTTTTGCATTGCCTTTCTGATCCCAGAGTTTGAGATCTCCTTCTCGTCGCAGTTGCCATGAATATACCTCAATAAATTTACAAATAGCTGTAAGTTACTGGAGAACTCGCTTAAGCGAAGACTGGTGTCTAGTTTAGACAACAGCGTAGACTTAACAATACTGCTCAACGAAGCCATCGTATAGTTCAATACCTTGAATAACCTTTTGTGCCAGTACAAAGACGCTCTCAACGTAAGTTTGACGTCAGGCTTGCAGCTATTAAATTCATTATTTCCTTCAGTTTCAGATATAATCAATGCGAAGGAGTTCGATAGGAAATGCAACGTAAACTGAGACGATTCACTTGGAGAAATCTGATCCAACTCAATTAAAAGGTAGTAGTAGTTTAAGTTAACGTAAGAGGTCCAGTCCTGCAAATAGGGAGACTGGCTGTACAGTTTGTGAATAATAGAGCTGGTGCCAACTCTCCATTTCTCCAAGTTAGTGGAGATAGCCTTCAATGCTTCTGGATCTCTATTTTCTCCCGAAAGATAGGAGTTTAGCAATAGAGCTTGGAATTGGTGGTATTTTATTTCTTGGTTAAGCAAGTCAATATTTTCCTCATCATCTATAGGGTCTTTCAAAGGTAAAGGTAATGTAATGAATACATCTGCTGGAAACTGACTTGGTCGCACCAACAGCAAGCTTAATTCTTTATCCAAATTATGAGTGGACCAGAATATCCGTTGTAAGCGAACATTCTGAGAAGAAGTCAGAGAAGCCAAAGGCTTATACAATTCCAAACGTACAATAAGACGATTCAAGATACCCAATAAGCCCCAGCACAACTCCAGGTTGAACGAGCTGATACTGTAGATAGTTAATAAAAGTAAAAGTTCCATGTTCTCGATGATTTCATCAACGGTAGCGTTATTTAAACTCAAATCCAATACTTCTATGATGGACTCTGCATTCTTTTCGCTGAAATATTGTGCAAACAACCCCCTTTGCTTGGTAATGTCTGTCTTCAGATCGTACGTAAGACACCCTATGCTGAGCAACAAATATATATCGATGTTGACAATTGCTTCATTCTTGAAATCGATCGATTTTAGTCTCTTGAGAAAGTCTTGCTTTGCAATAAATGGGTACTTGGACGAGTAGTTTTCGAAGTAGTTGAGGGCGAGGATATAGGGCAAGTCATCGCTAGGCAAAGGTTTCATTGTTATAAATTCGTCTTTCAAATTGGAAAATGCTGGTTTTGTTAAAGATTTGGTAAGGAGTTTCTGAGACAACGGAGTGTTCAGGGCATCACGGGCCCTTCTTGCACTGCTTGATAATTCGGCGGTAGTGATCTTCTTAAGTGGACGACGCACCCCGTTAGTTTGTTCTTTAGTTATAGAATCTTCCGAAAGCTCGTTTGCAAGCATGGAAGAGACAGATACCAACTTGTGAGCCATAACGGACTTTTTGGCTTCTGGCACCTCATGGCTTTGTTCACCCACCACATGGAAAACTTGAGAGCCGTCTTCTTTGGAGATTCCAGTATTCAAAACTCCTTCCCCATCCAATTTGGGTCCAGCACTCTTCTTTCTCCTCTTATTGCTGCGGACGACATACTCACATTCGGCACCCGTCTTCAGACAGTTTTTACATTTGGGATATTCTCTCAGGCACTTTTTCTTCAATCTGTAGCACCTATTGCAGTTGTTTCTGTGATGTGTTTCTGGAAATTCCACAGGATGCTTGCTGTTTTCAGATTCCTTGCTAATTACGGCAGGCTCGTTCGTCGACTCGGAGTCGAGAGATTCGATTTCCAGCTCTGGGGCTGGTCTTTCTTGGGGCTGATAGTGTTCGGAAGCGGCTTCGGCGGGCTCCTGCTCGTGACTGACCAGGTCAGAAACGGGCGACCGCTTCAACAGCTCTCGTAAACTTGACTGCTTCAGCTGGACTTGGGTCCCCGGGGTCAAGTTGTTTAGACGGAACTTACTGGCGATTGTGCCATTTCCCATCAGCTTTCTGTAGTAGAAATCCATAGCTGCTAGTTGGTAATCAGCAGATGGGAGCGATACTAGTTATAGGGATAAAATAACGGACTTTCGAGGCTGTTGGGACTGGAAGTGGTGGTAGCGGCGAAACTGGGGTGGTAGCTCGGGACTAAACGGAAATATCAGTATATAGCGGCACCCCTAAAGCAGTGGCGGCTGTGAATGTTGTTATGGAGAAGGGGCGGTAGCCGCAAAGAGATCGGGCGATGGTGGCTGTAGCGGGAACGGGCAATCAAGCTGGAAAATGTGGACGAACTGTGGTGCAATGGGGATCCATTTGTAATCGGCCCTTAGTTGCGGCTACAAAACAAGATGAGCGGGCGGTGTGGCCCAATTAGGCAAAATCATGTGACGTCCCCTCTAGAGTAGGAATCAAGTTGGCCCACTGCCAGTGCCTTAGTCTCTCGACAAAAAGATGTTTGGATGTTGAGGAGTGCTCTTGAGCTTGTTATGGCTTAACAGGGCAAGTCTGGGGAGAGACGGGCACGGTGTGGTTACTATAGGTGCTTTGCATTCCAGGTCGCAGGGCGGGCTTTGAGCGGCTACAACGGGAGCAGAATGCGAAATCAGCAGGACAGTTTTGTAGAGCCAGAGCTATGGCTACGGCCTGGGTCTGTAACGTAGGGTTACAAGGATCGATAGCACCGTAAACAATGCTCAATATGGTATAGAGTAACATATATTGCCGGATATCATATACTGCCGGTATCAGCACAATTGACGGGCGGCATTGACGCACGTCGATCCGTGGGCATGCAAATGCGCTGTTGACACCCTGCCGGCAGCGTACATGAATCACGGTATGTACGAACTCTCCTGAACAAATAAATTCTGCTTTTCTTTACAGTGGTGTATTGATGGTACGATGTATGTCGGTGTAAGCCGCCAGAGTCCGACTTCGCACGATATAAAGCCACAGTTCCGTGCTACGAACAAAATTTCTGTTTCGGGTAATTGGCAATGTTGATGTCGGGCGGTTTTGCAACCTGCAAATAGTCCATTTGAATCGACGAAGAATCTCACAGTTATGGTTTTAAGTCAGTACAAGACGGCGCTGGGGCCCTATCAATTTATTTAAAAATTCTATAGCCTCCAAATGTTGGCGAGCTTTATAAATGCATTAATTAGCGTATCAACTACACTGTGCCATAAAAAAACTCGAGTTTTAGGAACACGAGTTTTGGGAGTATGGGCTTCGGGAATACGAGGCCGTCTGTACTGATATGAACAACCTCCTTAACTTTTGCACTCTAGGCTCACCTTTGCGATTCTTTTAAACGAATATTTCTTCGCAAGAGAATAACAGATTCGAAATTATTGTCGCTACTTTCCAGCTCTACACGGCGACCTAATTTCAATACTTTTCTTGAGGGAGTCGGTCGTTTTCATGATGATGAATATACCTCATAGTAAAGCGGTCACTTTAATCTACATCCATCTGTTTCGATATGCATTACTATTTACAATGTTTAGGCCATTTCTGCCTGAGTCTCCTGTTCCTGAGCTTCAACTTGTTCTCTCAATTTTGCAAACTCCTCTACTGCACGAGATCTTAAGTCATCCAATAATATAGTCTGGTCTCTAGGGTTGAATGGAGGCAAACTGTCGTGATCAACCAAATCAGATCTCCAATGCTTGTCTTCACCTTTTCTCCACAAGTTCTCCCACAACACTTTGGTATTCTCCAATTCGAATTCGTCCACAACATGGGCCAAGTCAGCCACGGCCTCTTGGGCATAAGTGGGTCTGTACTGACCGGAGTACCAGGTATTTCCTTCGTCGTTCTTCTTTCTCATTTCCTTAGCTTCCTTCTGTTGGAATACGTCACGGGCCTGCCTCAACTGCACCAAGCCATTGTAGGCCGCCAGTGCATACTCGTAGTTGTCGAAAGTGGCCACACACATTATTCTCCACAAATCATTTCTTCTGCTGGGCTTTCTATTTTCCCAGTTAGGACGGCGGAACTGCTCGTCGATTTGGGTTTGATGATATGCTGGAACTTGCGAGTACAAAACTTGCCCACTAAAAAGATTCTTAAACATGTAAACCTGTGGAGCAAGGCCAAGCTGTTGCAAGTCTTGGGGTGTCTTGTGGTCCTTGGCGATTCTGGCACCCAAAACCTTACGGGCTTTGAGCTGCTCGATGAGCTGCTTGCGCATCTTCTTCTCTGCTCTCAACCGCATCGGCATCTTGGCTTGTCGTGGTGTAGATCTATCGGGGAAGGGTTTAGAGGTCTCACTTAGGTCGAAGAGTTTTACTTGAAAAATCTCAAAGGTCGTGCGACATGGCTGTTAGTGTGCGCCAACCATAAATCACTAAAGTCACGTGGAAGACACCTTCTTTCATCCGTGTTTGTTTGCAAGTTTCCTTTCTGCCATACGACTTCCTTTTGCCTGATTGCATGCCTTTCTGAACCTAATATTACTGCTTGACTGACATAAGTCTTATTTGCCTTTTTTTGAGATCAAATATTCCGCTTTTTGTACACTTTGAACACTCGTACGACCAACAGAATCTGCCACCAGAACCACGAATCGGTGATACTTCGACGTGACTCAGCCAATCGTGCCCATGTTACTGGTAATATTGGGCAGTGTCCCGTTTCTTCTTCTTCTTGTTGGCTCGCTGTTCTGGCTTTACAAATTCGCCTATGACCATCCGATTATTCGTACATACTCTGGAAAGCTTTCCATACCGAAGCCAGAGATCAACCATTACATTCAACAGAACATCAGCCAGGTATTCCAGGTCCATTTATTGGAAATCCGCACCCAAGAGAATGCAGAAGACGAATATAATCCGTACTTTCATAGATCGAAACTGCCAAAAGACTACGAGAAATACGAAGAAGGCTTTAATACCAAAAATGTAATCATTGGAGTGATCTTCAGCGCCACCATCTCGTTGGGAACGTTACTTATTGTGCTTATGATGTGTGAATTGATCGATTTATTCGATCAGGATGCCAGGCTAATGTGGTTCCAGCTCACTATCGACTCCCTAATGGTGCTATTGACATTTGTACAACCGCTACTCATTATTAATTTGGCTGTGCACCAAGATGTGTTACCTAAAGTAACCAGAGAGAAATATGGGAATGGAATAATGACTGCGTTCATCCTTCTTGCTTGGTTCATCGTGCTTCACAAGTGTGGAGATCTTTCTCAGTCCTTCAAACCCACAAAATCAGCATCGTCCTACTATAATCCCGACACTCGATCCATATTTGAAAGAAAAGTCAACGAGGTGTCTATTGCCGGAATCACTATTTTGGCTATTTTATCGGGAATCGGTTGTACTTCAACTCCGTATAAGCTATTTTCTTTGGATATAAGAATAGCTCAGCTTCTAAACAGACGCAAGGCAAGTACTATAAGTGTCGCTGACGAAGCTTTGTCTTCACAAAATCCTACTGAAAAGGATCTTAACCAATTGATCCAGTCGTACAATAATGCCAATTCGCTCTTGACTAAGAGAAAACAGGACTTGAATAATGTCTTGGTACAAGAAGGAGGAAGAATATATAACAACAGCAACAAATCAACCGATTCAATTTTCCAATCCAACATCTCCAGACACAGTCCTGTGAAGAATAAACTAGGAGGGATTATTCACAAGGTACAATCGTTTGCCAGTCTATCTAACTTGTCGCTAGCACAGAACACAGAAGAGATAGAATTGAACAAGGAGATCGATGCCCTAGGAAAGTTGCGCGATTCCATCTATGATGAGCTCTTGCAGCTGATTGCAAGTTTTATTGCTTATAGGAAACAAGCAACTTCCAAGAAGGGCGAAATGTTGGCGAACTTTCTCCTGTGGGCCAATATTGCATTTGCATTCTACTGTGTGTACAGAGTGGTGAATGTCCTATTTATAAGAATGCCCTACCTCATATTTTCGGATTATGGCACCGATACTTACGAATTACATTCTAAGGACACAAATGTGATTATGGACAATCTGAAAGAAGATGCCAGTACTGTGGTCGCTGCTTCGAGCGATGCATTAGCCATAACCTTGGCCAAGCTTGTGCTGTCTATTTTCCCCAATCTTCCTGTTAGTGAGACTCAATTAATCAACCAGGTTGGGTTTATTTTATCCGGCAGTTTGTTCGTTTGCTCGTTTTCCAACGTGCTAATGACACTCAAATCTTTCAGCAGATTTGTGCCGGCGAGTCATGCATCGAGTCATATCAAAAATTGGCTCAAACATATTGTCATAGCGGAGCTTTTGGGGGTTTATATTATAGCGACGGCGCTATTGATCCGGACAAACCTTCCCCGGAACCTATCGCATCAAATCTCGAAGATATTGTCCCTTTCCGGTAGCTCTATAACTAGTGCAGACGTTTCTATCAAAGAAGTGCAATTTATAGACGGATGGTTTGATAAGGTGTTTGCCTTTTCGTGTGTTGTCACGTTTGTGCTGATTCTAATCAAGAAGCAGGTCGAGGGATACGAATCCGAATATGATGAGGAACAATTACTCGAGAGTAATAATCTATATAAAACTGCATAGAACGCCTGTTTCGGAGATATTGTGAATTTTTTGAGGGTCCTCTAAAATGATCTCAGTTCGGGCACCTTACGTTTGAGTAAAGCATTGGTCACGGATATCCTAATCACAAGATTAATATACACTGCATTTATTGTACCTGTGATTGGCTCGAAGGATGTAGCCTGATTCTAGTGAGATTTTTCATGTGAGAGAACTGCAAGAGTCAAGCATTGTTGCATCGTTGATAGTAAAACCTTCTAGGTCCGAATCGTGCATGGTCGCGTACCACGCCACCTGATATACGCATGTGAAAACTCGACTCAGTGACTGCATACACCTCGATGTATGCAGTTCAGGGTTAATATCACCCAATATTCGACCCCGCCATTCAAGTTTTTCACGTGAACAGCGGAGGTAGAGACACATTTCATATGCTAATTAGTACATCATAAAGGTCGCCATCCGCTCGCATTTTGCATCACATCATCTCCTATTCTTTATCATGTCGGTAGTGAAGTTGGAAAGAAAGTCTCACCAGAACCCAGTCCCTTACAGAATCAAGCTTGAATCTGCTAGGAAGGTTTTGGGTCCTCAGTCGAATGTTCCACATAGTGATACTTTGCCTGTAACCAGGTCCCATTCACAGGCCACTGTTGTTGGTGCAGGTTTCGGAGGTATTGGATCATTGATGATGCTCAAGGAAAAGTTGAAAATTGACGATGTCACTTTGTTCGAAAAGCACGACAACTTTGGAGGTACCTGGTATGCCAATACCTACCCGGGATGTGCTTCAGATATTCCAGCATTATGGTATTCGTATTCGAATGAATTGAATTCCAACTGGAGTGAAGTGCAGCCTCCACAGTACGAAATGGAAGAATACATTTTGAAGGTTGTGGAGAAGCACGATTTGCGGAGACATGCTCAGTTTGGCAAGGCAGTGGTCGAGTACAAGTATAATGACGATTCTGCTGACTGGACATTGCAGGTACGTGATCTCAAGACTGGGGCCCTCACCATCCACACCACAAAAGTTGTCTATATGTGTTCTGGTGGTTTGGTGCATCCCCTGCAGCTCAAAGCCAAGGGCCTTGAAAATTTCAAGGGTGATTATATCCACTCGGCCCTCTATGACCATAATGTCCAAATCAAGGATAGGAAAGTGGTAGTTGTGGGAAATGGATGTTCTGCCAACCAGATCATTCCAGCTCTTTTGAACAACTATCAACCCAAGGAGTTAACCCAAATTTCTCGTTCCAAACAGTACGTGATGCCTCCAATCGGAAAAGGTGTGCATCTGCTATACAAGCTTTTGTCATTCTCCAGAGTGACGATGCTCTTCTACCGTTGGTTGGTGGCTATGATTGCAGAAGCCCGGTTCCCTCTCTTCAGAGGTAACAGTATCTTATCCAGAGTTATCAGAAGATTTAACGCGATCGTTTCCCTCTCTTATATGTATTGGAAGACTCCCAAGCATTTGAGAAGTAAGGTGATTCCAGAATTTAAGATTGGGTGCAAGAGATTAATTTTCGACCACGACTATATGGATATTTTGAGTGACAAGAGATTCCATATGGAATCTAGTGCTATCGATCATGTAACGGCAGACTCCATCGTCCTTACAGACGGTACAAAGATTGCTGCGGATGTAATCATTGCATGCACTGGTTACAATCTTGAAAAGAGTTTCCAAGGGTACAAAGTCATTGGTCGTAATGGAACCGATGTTACGAAGGTTTGGGATGACCAAGGACCAAGTGCTTACCAAACAATTTTGGTTCGTGACTGTCCAAACTTCTTTGTTATCGCTGGTCCAAACTCAGCTACTGGCCATTCTTCTGTGGTTATGGCTATCGAACATGGATTAATGTTTGCGCAAAAGCTTTCAAGCTACATTTTCAGTGGCAAGTTCAAGTCGGTGGTTGTGAAGACTGACAAGTACAACGAGTGGTTTGATAATATTCAGGAGGACCTTCGCAACAGTGTTTTTGGAACTCCATTTGGAGGATGTTCAACTTGGTATTCCACTGCTAAGCTCAACTTCACTGTATACCCATACTCTCAGATTCATTACTGGTGGAGAATGAAATTCCCCAGATGGCAAGACTTTGAGATTGAAGTGGAGGACAAGAAAAATGCATAGATTACCTAATGTGCTAATTAGATCTTGAAGTATTGATTTATTTTAAGCATAAATATATTTTTTAAGTAGTTACTAAAACTACCAAGGAACCGTTTATATTCATTACAAGTTGCTAATTCAAATTTGGTAAATATGTAGCAAAAGTGAAATATTTTCACAAAACAGAAAACTTTTTAAAACCAAAGGTATAGTGACGAGAGCCCATGTTGGTGCAATGTGAATCGACAAGCATTTGGAAGCATCCCTGTTACTCCATCTAAATTGCAAATATGTCAACCCAATCACTACGCTGTTGAGAACATTACACAAAATGGCCGCGCTCATACAAGATGGCTATAATATTCGGGATATTAAACTTCCACCAAATGAAGTAGTCAGATTTCATGTCAATTAGTCAAAAATACAGAATGGCGGATCTGCTTTATATTTAAGTTTCCGGAATATCGTTTGCTCAAATTAAGGAACAGAATTGTAGATACACACAAGAAAAGACTCCAAATTACTTCGAACAGTAAACGTAAATTGCAGATTGTATTACTATTAAACCTGCCAACGGTGCTAGGCTAAAACATCGGGCAGTACAGACGAACTACAATTTGCTGGACCATTTTCCAAAATTGAAAAGCCAAAAATGCGGTCCTTTGGCCAACCAAAAAGCTACCAGCAACGACCACCAGTCACCACATCACTTTTGATTAATTGACCTAAGGTTAGTCAATGGACTAGGTCGTGAGTCATTTGAATCAATCTTGATACCATTGAGGTTATGTCTAGAAACCAGCCACATCATGTCTTCCCCACCGCGACATTTGTCTCACTACACCAACGAAAAAATTTAGTCATAGCTACACTATATAACTTTCACAATTCGTGCTGTCAGACTATTCACAACAACGGCTCGAGTACTCACCCGCAAAATGTCTGATACAGTTGCTCCTTTTAACAGGGAAACATTAGACCAAGTTTTAAAGAGAAGATTCTTCTTTGCCCCCGCATTCGAGATCTATGGTGGTGTTTCTGGATTGTACGATTACGGTCCTCCAGGTTGTGCTTTACAAGCCAACATCATTGACACCTGGAGAAAGCACTTCATTTTGGAGGAAGACATCTTGGAAGTCGACTGTACCATGTTGACTCCTCACGATGTGTTGAAGACCTCCGGCCACGTCGACAAGTTTGCTGACTGGATGTGTAAGGACTTGAAGACTGGTGAAATTTTCCGTGCCGACCACTTGGTAGAAGAAGTTTTAGAGGCTAGATTGAAGGGAGACAAGGCCGCCAGAGGTATTGTCGTGGAAGAAGGCGAAGAAGACGAGGACAAGAAGAAGAGAAAAAAGAAGGTTAAGGAGATCAAGAATGTCAAGTTGGACGACGAGGAAGTCAAGGTATACGAAAACGTTTTGGCCCAAATCGACGGTTACTCTGGTCCACAATTGGGTGCCTTAATTGATAAATATAACATCACCAACCCTGCTACAGGTGGTAAGTTGGAACCTCCAATCGAATTCAACTTGATGTTCGAAACCGCTATTGGTCCTTCGGGTCAATTGAAGGGTTACTTGAGACCAGAAACTGCTCAAGGTCAATTCTTGAACTTCTCCAAGTTGTTGGACTTCAACAACGAAAAGATGCCTTTTGCTTCTGCTTCCATTGGTAAGTCTTTCAGAAATGAAATTGCTCCTAGAGCCGGTTTGTTGAGAGTTCGTGAATTCTTGATGGCTGAAATCGAACACTTCATTGACCCCGAAGACAAGAGCCACCCTAAATTCAACGAAGTAAAGGACGTAAAATTGAAGCTCTTGCCTAAGGGTGTCCAAGAAGCTGGTCGTACTGAGCTCATCGAGAAGACCATTGGTGAAGCTGTGGAGTCTGGTATGGTTGACAACGAAACCTTGGGTTACTTTGTGGCCAGAATTTACTTGTTCTTGGTCAAGATTGGTGTTGACCCTAGCAGATTGAGATTCAGACAACATATGTCTAACGAAATGGCCCACTATGCCACTGACTGTTGGGATGCCGAATTGCACACCTCGTACGGTTGGATCGAGTGTGTTGGTTGTGCTGACAGATCCGCCTACGACTTGTCTGTGCACGCTGCCAAGACCAAGGAAAAGTTGGTTGTCAGACAAGCCTTGCCTGAACCAATAACAGTGGAAAAACAACAGATCACACTTGCCAAGAAGAAGTTTGGCCCTAAGTTCAGAAAGGATGCCGGAACCATCGAAAAATGGTTGTTATCCAGAACCCAATGCGAATTGGAAGATTTGGGCAAGGAATTGAAGGACAACGGTAAGATTGTGGTTCAAGTGGACGGTCTTCCAGAAAAGACTGAATTGGACACTGACTTGATCAATATCGAGAAAGTTACCGTCACCGAGCATGTTCGTGAATACACTCCTAACGTTATCGAACCATCTTTCGGTATTGGCCGTATCATCTACTCTGTGCTTGAACATCAATTCTGGACCAGAGCTGCCAAGGATGGTTCCGCCAGCTCTGACAGAGGTGTGTTGTCGCTTCCTCCATTGGTTGCTCCTACCAAGGTGTTATTGGTTCCCTTGTCTTCCACACAAGAGTTGCAACCAACTGTTAAAAAGATTTCTGCTGCTTTGAGAAAGGAACAAATTCCATTCAAGGTTGACGATTCTTCTGCCTCCATCGGTAAGAGATACTCCAGAAACGACGAATTGGGTACTCCATTCGGTATCACCATTGACTTTGACTCCATCAAGGACGATTCCGTCACTTTGAGAGAAAGAGACTCCACCAAGCAGGTCAGAGGTTCGTTCGAAGAAATCATCAAGGCCATCAGAGACATCACCTATAACGGAGTTTCCTGGGCCGAAGGTACTTCCCATCTCAAGGTGTTTGAGTCACAATCCGGGGACGCTTAGATCCTTTTGTAGAATACATGTCATGTAACAGTCATAGTGTAGCACCGGGTGCAAAATTTGCAATCAAAACTTGGGCACCTGTTATACAAGAACGTGTTGCAAATACATTAATAATACATAGCCATAATCAAAACCTCTTAGCAAGCCGTAATTGGCAGATTGGGGGGACGGTGGGCTTGAAATTAACTGATGGCTAATTTTCTTCGTCTTAGTTGGCGTTTTGGTACTTTTTTTATTTGGATCAGAATTTCTATCCGAACTCCAGACTTTAATCGTTTGATAAAATAACCAGCACTGAAATTGAATATGGTGCCGAGCACAACGAGTTCCAGCAAGGTGTGGACCAGGTTTTGGGCCGCTTGGTGAAGCAAATATCCCAGGACACAGTTAATCACCATCAAATTGAACACATCTTTAGGAATGATCTCGAACAGACTATTTTCTAATTGGTACACTATGACCCAGTCAATAGGCATGGAAACTGATAGTGCATAGAAGCTCAAATAGAGCAATGCATGGTCCGTCATGGTAAGAGAGAGTTCTGGTTATCAGGAAGGCGCTTACGTTGGTTTTCGCACAAGCTCGTATCCGGATTGAGTACATGATTGAGTACAGGATTGAGTCGAAAATTAACGTCCATGGTAGTTGGGTTTCGACTAAAGCAGGAAACGATGTCAATATAGATCGACCCAAATAGAGAGCCCATAAAGATTTAGACTGACCCAGTTTCTTAAATAAGGGCGTGTGGTCTAGTGGTATGATTCTCGCTTTGGGCGACTGTTCAGTTCACTGAGCGGATTTCTACAAGCATGCGAGAGGCCCTGGGTTCAATTCCCAGCTCGCCCCTTTTTTTGATTTTGAGAAATCACAATTTTGATATGTCTATAGTATCCTTTGACGTTGCAAACTATGGGATTACACTACTAATGTGATTGTTTGGGGATGATGATGTTATAAAACGTGATATTTTTCTCTTCAAACACTCTTGATGAACTGTAACACAAACTCCTTGAAAATTGGACGAGCTTTCTCCCAACTGTCGTCTTCCTCGAACGATGCCCCGTAAACCTTGAACGCCTTTTTTATGTGGGCAATTTCAAGTTCTTCGGTAACCACACCGTTTTCTTGGGCCTTTTCGAGCAATAAATTAGCGAAGTTACGGTCGTTATCGTAAAGACTTCCGACCACTAGGGCTTCGGTCAATAATCCCGATGCAGACCTCTTTGTCCTCTCATTGACTGTTCTTGACACATCCTGAATGTAGTTATTGTAGATGCCTAAACCGGCTTCGGCGTCGAAATGCGAGGTTGCCACGATCAAGATTTGTAGGGCTTTTATGGAAATTTCGTCGACTGGTAGGAGGGTTTTGGCCACAGTGAGAAATACTTCCTTATCCTGCTTCACTGCCTGGTACAGGAAGCTCTTGAGAACATTATTTTGTATTATTTCAAGTCCGTACTTTGCATGGGTCTGATATTCGTGGAATTTCTCCAACATCTTGTCCATGTTGCTTTGAGCAATTCCGTAAGTATCAATGAGCTGAACTCGCAATAATAAAGATTCAGGCTTGTCGTCCAAGTCTAACTTACTGGACTCAACATACTCCATGATTTCCGTTCCAAGCGAATTATATTCATTAGTTTGTAATTTACCACCAAAGATAATATTCAAACCATCAGCTAACGTCTCAATGGGGACAGATGAGGGATTTTCTGTGAATATCTTGTTTAATACCACCAAAAATCCTAAATCATTGATTTTTCCTGTCAAGTATTGTTGTAAAAACTCCAACGATACAAGATCGTTGCCCACCAAAACCTTGACAAAATCAGTGAAATTGTCTTCAAGCAACCGATCAAAAGTGTTTGCTAGTACTTCCTGATCCGTTATCTGGTACTTTTCAAACAAATATTTGATTTTGTCCAAATTTTCGTGGTGAATAGAGAATTTTTCATCTTCTTCAAGCTCTTGCAATTCCGAACTTTCTCCATTAGTCAATTTATTCAATGTCAAAGACACAACTTCAGGACTCAAGTTTTCAATTTCCAGTTCGTGGGTCTTAAACAAATCCCAGGTCAGGTGGACTCTTCCTGGATTGATGTCCAAAAACCTTCCCAATACTTCGTTGGAGTTCAAAACATGGGGCGTGGACTTCAACTGGAAGTAAGTAGAAAAGCTGGGAATGAGATGGTCCAACAACTCCCGTTTTTGGGCATTGGATGACTTGCTAATAGCTTCGATCAACCGGGTCTGGGAAGCAGGGTCAGTATCATGGGCTTCTTGGAGGTGAGTGATCGTGATGTGATTGGGGTCTCTTTTGGCAAGTTCAGAGAACCGCCTGACAGCATAACGCATTTGGCGCCGGGCTAGCATCGTGTTATTTGGTCAATATCGGAGGCACGGCTGACCTTATATAGTGTGAGATCACGATGACTAAGACAGTTCAAATCAAGTCGATATGGACTCCACACGACGGCTGATGAAAATTGTAAATACGTTTAATATCAGGTAATTGATGATTGTACGACTACAAGGTCACGGGTGTCACTATCAGGACATCACTGGTCCGTTCGTATCATATGGATAGCGTTCTATATTCTTCTATTTATTAGTGGAAACCAGTACCAGTGCGATTATGGTGAAGATCACCAATTCCTCTGCCTAGTGCTTCAAGGTTTGCTCCATCCTGGCCAACATCGCCATGCCCTCAAAGTAGTCCATCCACGTATCATCCACATCGAAAGCACTCATGTCGCTGTTGGTTTCGAACAACTGATTGAGATATTGATCGTACTGGATCCAGTCCTTCTTCTGCTCACAAGCGTAACTCCAACTGGCCTTGAATGCTCCTCCCAAGGCACATGCGTTGGGTATTTCGACCTTGAAGTTTCCGTTTACCGGAGAAAAGATGGACCCCATTTTCTTGATAATGCTAACGTTGTTAGAAGCCCCACCAGCGTAGTAACATCTGTTTGGCTTGGCGGTGATTGACTCGAAGTTATGTTTCTTACCGTCGGTGGATAAATCGCCGTGCTTCTCGATCAAATCTTTGTACAACTTTCTAAGGTCATCAGATGGTTCAGGAGAGCTACTGGACCCAGCATTGCCGTTGCTTCTACTCAACATTGGGCCCGATCTCAATCTGCAGCTCAAGGTTTGCGACTCCACAATTGAACTGACATCATCTTCCTCTGACCATTTGTCTCCAATTTCAACGTCCTTGATTTGGCCATCTACCAAGATGGATCTCTTGGTTTGGGCAGCAGCATTGGGAATGATTTCTCCTAAAGGGAAATAAATGCCTAATTTATTATTGAAGGATTTGGAGCTATCCAACAATTCGTTGAATTTATCCCAAGACTTATCGTCGATTTTGTACTTTTCATTAATTTCATCACGTATCCGCTCTCTGGCAAGAGAACCATTGCAGTAGCAAAGCATTCCCATGTAGTGATCAGGCATAGATGGATGCTTGAAAAGATGGTATTGCGATGAAGGGTTATAATTTTTAGTGATAATAAGCACGGTGGTCGAAGTCCCCAACGAGACTAAGCAATCATTAGGGGCCAAAGGTAAGGAGAGAATGGTGGCCAAATTATCTCCCGTGAACGAGTAGATTCTGCACAGCTTGTCAAAGCCATATTTCTTGACAAAATGGGGAGAGATGGTTCCAGAAGCATTATAATTGACAGGAACAATTTCTCCAAGTTTTCTTTTAAGCTCATCAATGGACTCTCTATACTTGGGATCGCTGGGGTCTACTCCATCTAGTTTTGGGTGCACTCCAGCAGCAATTGCCAATAGTTCTTCGTCATACTGACTCTTCTGGATATCATAGACGTTCATACCACAGGCATCCGCTTCTTCTATATTTGTGATCTTGCCCAACAATACACTGGCGACAAAAGAAGACACTAACGAGATTCTCCAAGTTTCCTTGTACTTTTCCGGCTCTGTTCTGGTTGCCAATTTACGGATTTGCAACCCCGTGAATCGATAATGGGCTCTGGACCCTGACCTATGGGCCAATTCGTCGGCGCCGATGGTGTCTTCAAACAGTTTCAATTCTTTCCCAGTAGAGTGATCTTGCCAATTGGGGGAGTATCCGAATGCAAACGCCTTCTCAAGGCTGTCACTAAGACCACTGGACCCGTCCAACGATTCAAGCAACTGGTCGGCCTGTTTTGACCAATAAATCGATCCGTGCTGCTGGCCCGACCCACTGATCCCTTTGACTCTGGAAAACTCGAATCCATCCTGCTTCATTTGAGTGAACACATTATCAATGGCATCAAGCCACATCAAAACAGGACTGACGATGGTGTCGTTATCAGTGAGTACTCCTTTGTGGACACCGTACTTGTCTTTATAGGCAGCATCGAACTCCACATGGTACGACTTCAAATGGTTGAGCTTGTCGTCGGTGACGATGATCTTAAGCTGCTGGGTCGATAGGTCGAATCCAAGAAAGAGTGGTTGCGACATGGTTTGGTGATGGTGTGATAGTCGTTTGCTGTAATTGTTACCTTTGCAAATTTAATGTTACGAGCGTTACCACTAACGAGTAATAGGAACAGGTAATGGTAGTTTACAGGCGCTTTATAGAGGCAGATAAAACATTTGAAAGTGTTGTCAGTAAGATTGCTCTACGTGTTTTCACCGATTATTCCACCGGGTGGTGATATTTATTGATTATGTAGCGTGACCACCATGACGGCTAAAGTGACGAGCATTATCGAGGCTTCCTTAGCAAGGGACGGACAGCGACCATTGAGTTGCCAGAACCCTTTATAGTTGAATCTGTAACCATTGTATCCCTTTTTCCAGGTTGAAAAATGGCCAATTGAATCCGACTAACACCATAGTAAATGCCACCAATGCTAGAAACGTGTAGAGGGTATAATGGACGGAGTTGGTGGCCAATCCCACGGCCAAGCTGACCACAATAAACACGTAGTGACTCTTGTCGAGGATATCCTGAACCTTTGGCTGGTTAGGAAGGGTGATGGGGAATTCAACTGCCTCCATGTTTGTAGTAGTGTTGATTTGGTGGATAATTGTGTTCGCAAATGTCGCAGTGGGTGCAAGAGAGAGAGGATTCTGGCAACGTAACAATTGGGGAAATGGAAGGTATCTTACGAAAGTGATAGACAAGTACCCGGTGGCCCTAAATTGTAACCAAGTATTCTATGCATATGTGTAGCTCTTGTACATGATGCGCCGTAACCGTTTCGTGTCAAATTTTGTTTACCATTATTTTGGAACCGCAACTCAGCCATATAGCTACATTTGATCGAAACGACCTCCTAAACATGAATATTACTATGAAGGAGTCTACACGATAACTGATAAAATTTCACTGTTAAATAATGGGTTTGGCAAATTTGGGCACGTTAGTACGATTTTTCACCTAAGAATTGAACTGTATTGGTAGGGATTACGACAGCCACCACAATACCAGGTATTATAGCTGTCCCGTTATTAGAATGCAAGGTAGGAGGTCTTAATTGAATACTCAGATATGGCCTCTCTTCGGGTTTCAAAAACAGTGACAAGTTTTATAACCTGAATTTAGTCTGAAATTTTTCACCTAATTAACCATGGCTGGAAACCCTTCTAATATATAGAGCCATTGAATTCGTAACATGTAAGTTCCCAATTTCTTCACTTCGACCGAAGCTTTGTAGGCTTCTTCTGTCCCACCTGCCTCATACGTTCCTTCCTTTTTCGGACATCTATAACCGTACGGCATAGTCTCACACTACCCAGAACTTCAACTGTTGGCTCAACGTTGGCTCAACATAAGACCAATTAACCAATGAAGCCCCAAGTGTTGTTCATCGGCGATACCGCCACAGATATTCCCGAATACGCCTCCTTTGCTGAAAAGTATGACATAATTTATTACCAGATCACCACTGAAGAGGAGCTCATCGAAGCGTTCGCTACGAAGTTCAAAGATATCGTCGCCATATACGGAGCGTGGTTAGGATTCGTACCTTTCGGTGGGTTCAGAGGAAAGATCTTGGAGGCTGCTCCTTCTTCATTGAAGGTGATTTCCATTTGTTCCGTTGGTCATGATCACTATGATGGTACTGCTATGAGAAAGCAGGACATCATTTTGACCAATGTTCCTTCCACCGGAGCTGCCGAGCCGGTCGCTGACTTAGTATTGTATTATGCGTTACTGAGCTTCAGACTATTCCATGTATATCCGACACAATTCACTTCTTCCACCAACCACACTGTGAAAATTAGAGCAGCATTCCAAGGTGGAAAATTCGATACGGCCAATGGTAAGGCAGTTGCTGGACCCGACAACGGTTACTACTACGGTCACAGCATTAACGATAGAATTATCATGTCCCCACGCGGCCACGATGCCTTGATTGTGGGGTTTGGTAATATCGGCAGAACGATCGGTGCAAAATTGGCCCATATTGGCATGAACATTCACTATGTGAAAAGGACGCCATTGACTGCTGAAGAAGAGTCCAAATTGGGCTACAAGGCTCAATTTCACCCCACTGTTCTTGATGCAAAGGATCACATCGATCTCTTGGTGATTGCTGCTCCAGCCACCCCCGAGACAACCCACTTAATCGATGCCAACGTCATCAACAGTATTTCCAAGCCTTTTAGAATCGCCAATATCGGTAGAGGGGTCATTATTGATGAACAGGCGCTCGTGGACGGTTTGAAATCAGGAAAGGTGTTGTTTGCCGGATTGGATGTGTTTGAAAAGGAACCTCAGGTCCACCCAGACCTCTTTGGCAGGGAAGATGTGGTCCTTACACCCCACATCGGCGCTTCTACCATTGAAAACTTCGATTACACTGCCGCCGAAGCAATGAGGAACATCGACAATGTGTTGCTGGGAGGAACTGGAATCTACACCGTTAACTAGATTACTACATGGTCCATCTAAAATAAAATTTAATATTTAATAGCTAAAACATAAACGTCGTAAAAGGTCTGTGACCAGGAAGTGAACGATAAAACATAAATCCCATAAAATAAGTAATAAATAATGTTGCCGTAGCAACTTTTGAGTTTGAATATATTGGTCCCTGAGGACATCATTTGTGTCACTGTCTCTTCTTACCATTGATTTCCATCGTATTGATTATCCACGTAGTATTCCAAGTCGTTATTCATCAACTTCTCTTCCAAGAAGTCATTGATCATGTTGTACTGATCCCGGTCGTTGGGCTTGTTCATTGCGTCATCGAAATGGAATGTGTACAGGTTCCCCTTTTGGTTTTCGAATTTGGGGAGTTCAAAATGTCTACTGGTGTTCTTGAAGGGGTATGCCTTCTTTTCAAAAGCCGGAAGGTGGTTCACCGTGTTTACCGATGATACTGTGGTAGACCTTGTAAGTGTGCTCATCAAAGAGTTATTTTCAAAGTCACTCGAAGGAGATGTGGTGCGGGACAATCCGGTTGACGATGCAGAAAATGAAGGACTGTGACCACCTTCATCCTCTACATCGTCGTCATCCTCGAAATTGATCTCCACATCGGAGTCCTCCACCGTATCAAGCTGCTCGAAGTCCCTGTAGTGATCAAATGTGCGCTTGCTCTTGGTAGCCTTGTCTTGGCTCTCGGCATTGATGTACGACAAGTCGTTCATATCGTTGATGAGCTCGTTCATAAGTGAGTTTGTCACCAACTCAGCATCGGCTTGTTCTTTCACATCCACCTCGTCGAGTGATCTTTTATGCACATTCTTATCCAATTCTTGCTTCTCTGGCCCGTTTTGGTATCCCTTGTTGAGCACAAGGTCCTTGAGATGTTTGTAGTCATGGATTAATGAGAGAAGATTGGATTTCAACTCGAGGTTTTCCGAGTCAATCACCTTAATGTTCTGCATTATCGACGACACCGCCTCAGGCGAGGAGTGGGCAACAGGATTCAAGTTCAGGGGCTCGACAGCAGACTGCTGTTCAGTGGATTGGGTTCTTTCGATTTTGCGTGGAGGAGTGGCCACGATTCTTTTCACCGGTTTCTTGGACCTGGGTTTGTCTTTTTCTTTAGTATCTTTGGCGGGAATGGGCTTTCTGCCGGGCTTTGGACGTGGGGGTAGCACCCATTGCTTGGAGGTCTTTACAACGAGAGGACAGCTCAGGTCCGCAGCAGCTGCGGGAGCAGGAGCCATAGTCCTGGAAACACAGTTGGATGACTGTATTATATTTGCTAGAAGTTAGTGGTGAAAATTTTGCAACGAGCACCGACTGTAGACATTGGATAGCGCCGACGATTGGCACGGGAGACGAGGTAGTGGTTGGCCGTATACTCTGGTGGTAGCAGTGGGAATTGGCTGGGACAGGGTGCGCTCTAGGGTGCCGCAGTTATGGTTACTGTTTTGCGGTAATGAATGCCAACGACCAATACCATCAAACACCGCAACAACACAGCACGAAAACAACCAACCTATAGCTGCACGGCCGCGCGGTAGAGTGGGTGGTATTCGGATGGTACTAGAGATTCTTTGGAGCAACGGTTCTTGGCCCTTGGAGAGGCTGCTTAGGCAATTTGTTTGGGAATGGCCAACGTCAGTTGGTGAGTTACATTTGGCAGTGTCTGAAAATATGTCGATCTGAGCAGTCGCAGGAGGGAGTCAACACCGAGACAGTCAATAGGTGGTGGATGAGGTATACATACAATACATGGCTATATCATAACGATGATGACAGTGGTTAGAAAGATGGTGTTTGGAAATGCTGGAGATGCACCAGTATAAAAAGACTACAGCGACGTCGGACAATTTCGGGTGGATCGTGGGGCAATGCATGAGAGGTGCATCGCACGCCAAAAAAAGTCTGCATCGTAAGGGTTTGTGGCCAATTACGGGAGGTTTGCGCGATATTATTGTCTGTCTTACTAACTTTTCGCAGTTAATTGGTTGTTTTTGGCCTGAGGATACGTGCAAGGATAAGGTGTCTGCATGAGTACAGATTCCATGAAAATCCCATTGAATAAGGGGTGCTGCCACCCACAAAGAGGGGGTAGGTGTATCTGGAGGGGTGGGGGTGGTAAGCCCGACAATTGCTCTCACTCCATATACCACCAAGGTGGTATGGCTGGGAAAGTGGATGGCTGGAGTTTCAGATCGACGTCCACACATTTCGGATCTACGCCTTGACTGTTGACTGTCGGATATTCGGGTCAAAGCATATGCGTGTCCTCGGTCGCAGTTAAAGGTGCCGGGGTTGAGATTCAAACTCCGGACTTTTTCCTCCGCGGATAGACGCAGACACCTGTTGTTTTTTATTTTGTTCATGCAGACACTATTATCACTATGGCCAGTTGTCAGACAAAGCCGTTGGCTCCAACAATTGTGAGACTGATAGGCTAAAGTACCTTCCCCCTGGCACCGATAACGCCACCCGGACACCTCCCCTCCAGTGCCCCCAGTGTGTTGCTCTCCACCAATTGTCCCTTAGCTCGGGACTCCGACCATTGCTTCTTGTCATGTATGGGCACCTAAGTCCGCGGGCTCTGGTTGCCAGACACTCGAAGGCACGACACGAAGCTCTATGCATCTATGTGCGCCCATCGCCATGGGTGAGGACCGGGATTACGATCCCTACACGTGATAAAATTGGGGATAGCAAATTCCTTGCCGCTGTTCCGAGTAACTCGGTGCGATGTAGCGCCTATTTTTCGGCTGGTTATGGGGTAGGGCTTATCCCCGAATGGCCTGATGTGCTCCGGTCGTGCCCGGCTGGCTTTGAGTCATCTCGTGCCTGTACCGGCAATATCGCTCGTAACTGGCAAAGTAATCATACTCGGTTGACACACCAAAGGAGCCCTGCTACACCCTACTAACAATTGAGCAATTCTACACGCTATACCGTCAGTGTGTTTATTATTTCTTTTTTTGTCGCTAATCATTTTTCTTACATGATGACCCCGGGGAAATCGGTGGCTCAAGCCTGCCGTACCTCGCCTATCTATAAGCGGTATGGAACCATTGCAAAAAAATTCAATACCCGTCCGATGGGACTACGCGTCTCCGGGGTATGACCGACAATTTCTTCTTCCGTTTTGGGTCATTTTACTGCTGGATAGGCATGCTTGTAGAAGGCTTCAATATTTCCTCGCCCACCGTGCTGGACTTCCACAAACTGGTGATGGTCTTGGGCTTAGTCAAGAACAAAATTCCGTTCTTACCATAGAAGTTTAAGTCTCCCAAGAAAGACCCTCTGGACCCAGTGAATGAGAACATGGGCAAGGGCACAGGAATAGGAACATTGACACCTACTTGACCCACATCGATTCTCTTATTGAAATATTGTGCAGAAGCTCCGGATTTGGTGAAGATGGAAACACCGTTTCCGTATCTATTATTGTTCACTAACTCGATTGCTTCATCGATAGTTTCGACACTAACGACAGACAAAACAGGCCCAAAGATCTCCTCGTCGTAAGCTCTCATGCCGGGCTTGACTCCTGTCAAAACAGTAGGACCCAAAAAGTTTCCACCCGCAAGTTGCTTGTCTTCGGGCTTGTATCCCCTTCCATCTAAAGCCAAGGTAGCACCAGCCTTGACCGAGTCGCTGATGATGGATTCGGCCTTCGAAACACTCTCCGGGTTAATCAATGGGCCCAAGTCGGACTTGGGGTCGAACCCGCTTCCCACTCTCAATTTCGCAGCATCACTGATGACTTCTTGGACCCATTCCTTGGTCTTGCCAACGGTGACAAGAACAGAAATGGCCATGCATCTCTGTCCCGCGGCCCCGAAGGCTGCACCGTTGATGGCATTAACAAATTGCAGCTTGTCAGCGTCGGGCAACACCACCAAGTGGTTCTTGGCTCCCAAGTTGGCTTGCACCCGCTTTCCCAACGCGGTTCCCCTTTCGTAGATGTACTGGCCCGCCTTGTCACCACCAACGAAAGTCAATGCCTTAATTCTGGGGTCCTCGATAAGCTTGTTCACAGTGTCGTGCTTGCCGTGAACGAGATTGACCACACCTGGAGGAACCCCGGCCTTTGCAGCCAATTCTGCGATGATCAACGCTGCTCCTGGCACTCTTTCCGAAGGCTTGAGCACGGTGGTGTTACCGGTGACAAGGGACAACGGAAGCGACCACAATGGCACCATGGCCGGGAAGTTGAAAGGACAGATAGAAGCCACCACACCCAAAGGCTCGCGGACCATTTTGGTTTCCATATCCGTGGACACCTCCAAGGTTTCGCCCTTCAAGTCGTTGGTGATGTTACAGGCGGCTTCCGCCACTTGCAAGCCCCGAGTCACGTCCCCCTGGGCATCGGCAAACGTCTTTCCTTGTTCCAACACAATGACGGACGCAATTCTGTCCATGTTCTCCCGCAAGAGCTGGACAAACTTGAAGGCCACTCCCTGACGTTTGATCACCGAAGTGTCTCTCCAGCCAGGGAATGCCTTGGCGGCAGACTCAATGGCAGCCTCCAATTCTGCTGGTGTGGACTGGGGCACTTTCAGCACCACATGGTTGGTGGCAGGATCGTGCACGTCGTACCACACCGTCGATTCCGACTCGATCAACTTGTTGTCCAAGAAACTGGGGGTGATGTAGGGCTCCACATTGGGGCCGGTGTGTTTTGTGGGGTAATCGTTCACGGTGGACGATAACGAGATGGTGGACTGCAACCGCAATGCCGTGGCCGAAGTGGCGGCAACGACTCTACGGGCCGTGAGGCCTCTGAATACCGATCTTTGCAACATTTGGCCGTTTGTAACACGTCTGGTAGATGGCCGGCTGAATGTTGCAACTGGATCAATTTATACTGGTGCTGTGTGCACTACGGGAGGCCACCTCCGCAGCCGTTCACTGTGCCCTGTGGGAGCCCCTCCTGAGTATCCATGGGTAAGCAGGAATCATGTGAATGAGAACGGGGAAAAGGATCCAGGCCGGTGCCGGAACCGCGGTGACCGGAGCGGTACAATAGCTGGCGATGGCCCTTAACGAGAGGACTGGTCTGGCGATCGGCAGTGGACGGTCGAACTGGCAGTTGTGTGCCTGGGGGCTCGGCCAAGGGCGTGGTGTATACTGTTCGCGGTGCTCGCGGCCCGCTACCGCGGTCCCTTGAACGAAATAGGGAACCTGCCGGTGAGCTCTCGCTGGCCTCGCTGGCCATCTGCCTGCGCTGATCGTCTGGTACTCTCTGAACGATTGGTTTTCTTTGGCCAACTGGTCGTCTCAGTAGAACCTAGATCCAACACGAACCTGGGGCCATGTAGCGGTGCTCCCTGTTTTCTGGGACCGTTTGTCCTTTCTGGCTGTCTTCTCTGGTCTACGTGTATCTCTTCTCGTTGTATTGGTCTACTTAATGGCTTACATATGGCCCTCGTACTGCCTGTGGTTCCACAAGTCGTGGTACAAGTCCAACAAGCACCCTGTGCTCCAGGCCTGTGAAGGACTGGAGTCAGCACAGAACTGGCCGTCCTTGTTGGTCAATTCCGTCAATCCGGCCCAGGGACTCTCGTGGATCCACTTGATGTGGCCCTGGACCCGCTTGTTCAATTCTGTCAAAATTACTATCGAAGGCTCGCCGTTGTCGGTCTGACAAACCTCCTTTCTTTCCACATAGTTGAAGTACAAGAATGCTCTCAAGAAGTACCCCGTACACCATACCCATTCGGGACCTTGGTGGTAGTTTCTTCCTTTGGAGGTTGCAAAATCGTCGGTATCTTCGCTGTTGTGGTAGTAAGGCCTGTAGTTGTGGTCACTGGGGTCCAATGTTCTCATACCCACAGGTCCTCTGATAACCTTGTCTGCGAGTTGAAGGGCACCCAAGGCTTTGGCGGGAGTAAAGAGCTCGGGTGCCGCAACCATGGCAATGGGGAAGTTGGCCCTCAATTGATAATCTTCGTAGGGCTTGCCCGATCTGTACAAGTCCTTGTAGATTCCTCTCCTGTTGACAATGCTGGAGTCAATGGCATACTGGCTGTCCTCTGCAGGGTCCAGTGGAACGTAGAAATGCTTCTCGAAATTGTCTTGCACCAATTGCTCCCATGCCTTAAGACTGACCTTGGATCCATCGGGTTTTTCTACTTCGGTGTACTCAAACTTGCCTTCGTCGTGCAATTTATTGACGAACCTCAAAGCTCCCTTCAAAAGACCTTGGAGCTCAACCGCAGCCCCATCTCTAGGGGTCCCTGGAACTCCCTTGGACCCGGCCTTGGTGCTTTCTCCCATTTTGTCCATCCAGGTACCACAATTAAATTGCGATCCTCCATGAACCAAACCGGTATCCCAGTCAATGTAAACCTCCACATTGAACCCTTCGTCAGTCATCTGGGAGTCCAAATTAGGCCCCGCATTGGCCTCACGATACTTGATGCCCTTGGCATGACGAGCCAAAATCTCGTAAATAACCTCTCTGATGGAGCTTTCGTAACTGAACGCCCTCTCGTCATCATACGGGATATAGGTGTCATCCAAGGGAAATCTTCTTTTTACCTTTTCATCCAAAATAGAAATCCCGTTAGGTGCAAAAGTGACGTAGTCTTGAATAGCGTAAAGGAAGAACCATGCAGCATCTCTGGCATTGAACCGAGGGTTTCTGCCAGCATCTAACAAGTTAGGAATTA
This sequence comes from Suhomyces bolitotheri, assembly GCA_030568555.1. Taxonomy (NCBI): domain Eukaryota; kingdom Fungi; phylum Ascomycota; class Pichiomycetes; order Serinales; family Debaryomycetaceae; genus Suhomyces; species Suhomyces bolitotheri. The sequence goes on from JAJMGH010000019.1 coordinate 136,925, forward strand.
ACCCGTGCTTTAAGGTCTGAGCGAATCCTAAGATATGCTGCTTGGCGTCCTCGTATCTTCCTGGAACCAAGAGCAAACCTCTGAAAGAAATAAAGACATCTCTACCCCAGCACCTCATGTAATCGTTACTGAAGTGAGGTAATCCGGCAGCAATACAAGGAACCTGTTCGGTGGCCTTAAGCGAAGTGTTGTTCATTCTTCCAACCATTTGAACCGAAGTCAACGCCAATTTTTGAACAAAGTTGGTAGCTGACTGGATTTCTTCGACACCAAAGTTTCTTAAGGCTCTGAATCTGGCTCCCTCATAAGCAACTCCGACAACCAAGGCAAAGTAATGAGGTCTCAACGAGTATGGAACCACTCTGATGGCATCAATCCGAGATTTCAACCACTGCTGGAATTTACCCAACCCCTTTGAGTGCTTTACGTATTTGTCCAAGCGCAGGACGACGTTGTCCAAAGCCCATTCTCCTGCTCTCAAATGGTCACAGATTGGATGGCCCAAGTTGTTTTCCCAAATAACGTGCTTGAGAGCCAAGTTCCAGCCTTCCAAACCAGCATAGATCAATGGCCCATAATTCGGAATATTGTAGACTCCTTCCTTTCCACCACTGAAGTCACGCTCCTCGGGTTCACACCGGTACAACAATGCATTCAAATCATATAAATCCAAGTCCATGGATGCTTCAATTGCACCCTCTCTGACAAAGGCATCCAACTTAGCGTTGACGTTGGGAATTTCGGTGGAGAACACCGCAATGGATCCTGGTACAAAGCTATCGTCAACCAGGATAATCGTCTGGTTTCCGTCATAGTCGATTTTGGGGAATGGAATTTCCTCCACTTTTCCAGGAATACCAGTGATGTATTTATCGTCTTCCTTAAACTCTCCATCGACCTTCAATGTGTACGCAAATTCGCCCTTTACCTTGGTACCACAAAACTTAGCGGGCGACAAGATCTGGTTACCGACCCCCTGGCTGAATTTAGTTCTGGCAATCAAAAACCACCCCTTACCAGTGATAGCATTGTACCGCTCGATGGTAATGTACTGATCCTCGTGATGAATGTACATCTCGTCGTCTTTCAGCGCATCAACAGTCTCAGCGGACAAGTCGGTTCTTATCTGATTAAGCTTGCGTTTGACTTCACCAATACCATTATCAGCCAGTCCATATTGTCTAGTCTCATCGACCACATTGAGCAATTTTGGGTATAATTCGTCGTATCCGTACACCGAGCCAACAGCAGATGAGCAGAACGCCACGAGAGCAGCGTTGGGCAAGGTATCCTCAACGGTTCTCTTTTGGTACGGGGTTTCATTGTCGTGAGTACAGTCCATGAATAATGCGTGGGGAGCCGTGCTGGTCAACACCTTTGGAAGCTCCAATTCCGACGTGGATTCCACATAGGCGGCCCGGGTAGGCTCCTTGGTAGCATCGTAGGAGAAATCGTCCAACGGAAGCCACGTCAATGACCCAATTGGTCTACCTCCATGCTTGTGCACCAAAGTGGATAATTCCGAAACATTCCATGCTTGCATTGCCTCTCTGATAAGCGAATTGAGCGCCAATCTCTCGACAAAAATCTTGTCCATCTCTTCAGATCCACTGAACAATTCTGCAACCACATACAAGTTGGGGTTGACCGATCTGGCTGCGTCAAGAAGAGCTTCCCCTACGTGCAATGGGGTAGAATGACTGTTGTCGATTCTGAACCCATCGAAAACAGAGGCACACATCTTGGTGTAGGCAATCATTCTTTCCCATAATACGGGTGAGTCCTCAGGACCACTGCCGTATCTTAATTTGGTACAATCACCCCACACAATGACCTCTCTTCTCAAGTATGCTCTGGACTGGTCAGAAGCAAAGTCCACAAGAGGGTTTCCACCCCAGATCCAACCGTTGTTGGCAAGAGCCCATTCAGTACCTTTGGCGTCACTGAAACGTGTGAAATATGGTTCTGTCAATGGCAATTTTTCACTGACTTCGCCCCATTGGGGTCCTCCAGCTTCCAATCTAAGGAACCTGATTCTTCCGGCTACTTGGTTCTTGATGGATTCGATATCGCCATCGTACATTTGGTACAATGGCTCGTTAATTTGGTTAACAATTCTCAAGGCCTCGGTCTTAACATTCTCGAAATCGGTCCCTTCGCTGTACAATGCTTGGGCAACACTCAATAACTTGCTGGCATTCAACTTGTTAGAGTATCTTTCACGTAATATCACCTTGTCGTTAGTGTTGGCTACTTTCAAAGCGTAATTGGCAAGATCGGCTAAGTTGTCCTTGTTAACGTCGTCTGGGATTTCGGTTGGAGTGATTCTTTCGTGGCGTAACTTCTCGAGTTCGTCCCGTACCTCCTTGATATCAAATACGTAGTATTCCCACAAGTTCAACTTGTCGAGAACATGAGCAGAAATTCCTCTCATCAACGTTTGCACATCGTCTTCGGACTTCACCACCGTAGGTAAGCCATGAGACTTGAGCTGGCGAGAAAACTCGAGCAATGCCCCATCCAACTCAATGGCTGGAATAAGGTGAGGTGCGGTTTCCCGGTTGTAGCCCACTTCGGGGTTTTCCCGGAGCCATTTGGAGTTATCGGCGGTATGGTTCCACACGACATCGGTCAACGAAAGAAGGCCGTGTTTCTCCAAGAGCGAGCGGATCATCTTCACCGCGTCGTCGTTGGTGGGGAAGAGATTAGGGTCGAATCTCAACTGGTCATAGATCGAATAAGGCGAGTCTGAATTGCCCCGTTGTTGCATGGGGGTGAAATGGATCATATTGTAGCCCTTTCTGGCCACATGACTGAAGAAATCGTCCCAGTGTTCGATCGGCCCGATCCACTTGGACACCACTGTCTCAATGGTGATATTGTTGAATGGGATCCACTTTTCCTTTATTTTCAACGAAGGAGGAACGGTAAAGTAGACCTTTTCAGTGGAGATCCGTTCATGATCACCATTTTCATACTCAATGTAGTAATTGTAGGCCCCGGGCTTATGAATGGCTACCGCGATAGACACATCGCTATGGAACGAACTGTCGATAGGATAAGCGTTGTATTTGTTTCTTTGGAACGGAGTATTGTAGTCCTTGGGGACATTGACGTAAAGCACACCCTTTTTGGACACGGCGGCGGCGGCGTGCAATTGGAACCTTACCTCGAAGATCTGGTCGCCCTCTTTGCTACCTTTGGCTGGAGCTAACGAGGGAAGGATCCGAACTCCATTACGGACCGCACTCCGGTCCACTGGCACCCCATGATCGTCGAGACGAAAAAGAACAGTACGACTCGGCATTTATGCAGACAATTCTTAGATAGATGCAATGGAAGGTTGTGTTGGTAGAAGCGTCGATATTTCACTCCCGTTTATATATCTATGTTGTCGAATGTTGTCCAAACACTGGGATGAGGCTGGGCTTTATACTCGTGGTTTCCGACACAAAATTGTCTAGCAACCATTTGGGTTGGCGGGGGGCGGCGTCGAATTGTTCCGTGCATATTCGGTGGGGGCGTGTGTGGGGAGTACGAGAAAGATGGTGCCCAAGGAGCCCAAGAACCTCAGGTATCTGTCGTCCGGAAACCTGAGTCTCTAGGCGAATATCTCCAGTGCCTGCTGTCCCGCTTTCGCCCGCTTCAGCGCATTTCTGGCTCATCAGCACTTCGCTGTACCCCCAAAGGGCCGGAATTGTGATAGTTAGATAAAGTCACGTGCGGACGCCCGGCACTCGAAACTGCCTCCTCGAACCAGTGGCCAGGTGGTGCCATCGGCTGGTATTGGATGGTCACATCTCGGCTAGAGATAAGGGTTCTTCGGGACCGTGGTGGCCGTTGTCATCCTTACAATTTCGGTGGGAAGTCTTCCTAGAATTATAGGGAACATGCAGAGCTCTCCTTAAGATTGTCAGAACTCTCGCTACGCTTCCTCCCCACTTCGGTCTAATCAAGTATCTCCGATGGAACGGGATCGAGCTACTTCGGTCCTGCGTTGGTCCGGAATTTCCGTTTTGGGCACTCGCTAGACGGTACCAAATTAATTGAATAGCAACCGTTAACTTGCTGCGAACACAAGACCAATTGGGTACGTGGCTACCTGGATTCTACGGGTCACAGCAGTTTGCTTTGGCGGTATTAACGAACACATGTCTGATTAAAAAATAGCAATGGTCCCATTCTGGCCACGCCGGTAATCTGGAGTCTGCATATGGAGCAGGATCTTGTAGTTAGTGGTTACAGAACAATTAATGCTAGGCGTATTGCATCTACAAACGGTGATGGGTATTTGTCTCTGGGGTCTACTCTATCGAGCTTTCCAATTTATTCTTTACTAACTTCACTCTGGACTCACTAGCAGCTACAGTTATTGAATAATATCATTTCTAAAATTGTAAAATTTGGGAAAAAATAAAGAATTGTCCTTAATTTTGTGCTTTCGGACTCAGCTAACTCTATGCCCGAATACCTTTCACTTCCACAAGGTCCCTTTGCCTTCGCTCCACTTGTCTGGAAAGATACACTTCATTATGCCGAAGGTACACCTCACAATAGTGGAGGGTCCCCGCGCACTACACCTATGGGTCCCGCGTCCCCAATTGGGCCATAAATGTCCTCCGGGGTAAGAATAGAGCCCCTAATCGCAGTCCTATCCTGCCCACCAGTCCTTAAACCCTATGGACGGCACCCTCAAGGTTGCTGGGTGCCGGAGCAGCCCGTCGCTGGGGTCCCAGATAAGACAGGGCACCAGAGGCACCAAATTACACAAAACCACTCACGATAACCTCACGAAAAAAACCCAGTCACGGTTCAATTCTATCTCACCACCGTCTTCTTAATATCAATCAATCGCTTGGGGCTGCCTTCCTGTGGATCTGTCACCCCGTACCCGATTAGTACCCCACCCAACCCTTCACCTCGTTGCTTCCCACCCCCTGTTTGGCCGCGGTGTGCCTCCCTTTCCCCTAGCAGAACTAACACATCCGTCTCCAATAGACCATGGGTGTTTGTTGCAGTTGCTTGAACGCCCGGAGCTCCGACGGCAGCCATGCTCCATTGTTATTGGCAGAAAACGAGCGTGAGGCCATCTCTGCCTTGTTGCAATACTTGGAGAACCGGTCTGATGTGGACTTTTTTTCTAATGGCCCCCTCAAAGCGTTGAGTACGTTGGTGTATTCAGAAAACATCGACTTGCAACGTAGTGCCGCGTTGGCATTTGCTGAGATCACTGAGAAGGATGTCCGTGAAGTCAACCGTGACGTGTTGGAGCCCATTCTTATCTTGCTCCAGAGTACCGACTCCGAAGTCCAGAGGGCCGCGTGTGGAGCCATGGGTAATTTGGCCGTCAACACCGAAAACAAGATACTAATTGTTGAGATGGGCGGCTTGGAACCGTTGATCAGACACATGATGTCCACCAACATTGAAGTCCAATGTAATGCCGTCGGCTGTATTACCAATTTGGCCACCCAGGATGATAACAAGTCCAAGATTGCCAAGAGCGGAGCGTTGATTCCATTGACAAAATTGGCAAAGTCAAAGGACATCCGCGTCCAGAGAAACTCCACCGGAGCCCTTCTTAACATGACCCACTCCCACGAAAACAGAGAAGAGTTAGTGAATGCCGGCGCCGTGCCTGTCTTGGTATCATTATTGTCCAGCGATGACGCCGACGTCCAGTACTACTGTACCACAGCTCTTTCCAATATTGCGGTAGATGAAACAAATAGAAAAAGATTGGCCAGTACCGAACCAAAACTCGTAAGCCAGTTGGTCAACTTGATGGACTCGCCTTCTCCTAGAGTACAGTGCCAGGCCACCCTTGCCTTAAGAAACTTGGCTTCCGACTCCGGCTACCAGGTCGAAATCGTCAGAACCGGCGGCTTGCCCCACTTGGTACAATTATTGACTTGCAACCATCAACCCCTTGTGTTAGCTGCAGTGGCATGTATCAGAAATATATCCATTCACCCATTGAACGAAGCATTGATTATCGAGGCAGGATTCTTGAAGCCTCTTGTTGGGTTGTTGGACTACACCGACCTGGAGGAAATCCAGTGTCATGCTGTCTCGACCTTAAGAAACTTAGCGGCATCCAGTGAAAAGAACAGAACTGCTCTTTTGGCTGCTGGTGCTGTGGATAAATGCAAAGAATTGGTGTTGAAGGTACCATTATCGGTGCAACTGGAAATTTCAGCATGTTTTGCTATTTTGGCATTAGCGGATGACTTAAAACCAAAATTATACGAAAGCCATATTATAGATGTTCTCATTCCTTTGACCTTTAGTGAAAATGGTGAAGTATGCGGTAACTCTGCTGCTGCTTTGGCCAATTTGTGTTCCAGAGTGTCCAACGAACACAAGCAATATATCTTAAACAATTGGTCTATTCCAGATGAAGGTATTTATGGGTTCTTACTCAGATTCTTACAAAGTGATAGTGCTACGTTTGAACATATTGCCTTGTGGACAATTTTACAATTGTTAGAGTCGAATAATCTGGAAATTAATTCATTGATTAAAGACAATGAAGCCATTCTTTCTGGCATCAAGAACTTGAGTGCATCACAACAATTACAGTCACAATCTCAAATAAACCAGCACCCCAATGATGACCAATACGACGATCCAAAGGTTGAATTGTACAATTTGACTCAACAAATTCTTCAAATCTTGGGATAGATTGTTTAGAACTAGAAATTCACCTCCTGTTCTGCTCGCTCAACCAATATATAGAAGACATGAGGAACAATTGGTGTTAGAGTATCCATACCTCGTTCCTGTTGAAGTTAAAGTATATTAATATTGTCTTTAATTCTCAGTGCTATTTGTGTATCAAATGACCACAATTTGCCTTAACTCTATGTATAAGGATTTATGTATGTTATTAATGAAATTTGGTGTAGAAACTATGTCCCTTCGAGCTGGGCCACTTTGTCACCCTTTATCGCTATTGAGTCAGAATCGATGGTTAAGTCCTTGAGGTTTTGTAAGAGTTCGGGCGAAGTTTCCTTGTATTCCGCGTCCTTGTTTTCGTCCTTCTTGACCGTTTCCTTCTTTGCTTCTTCCCTCTTTTCTTGGTCCTTCTTTTCTTTCTCCTTCTTTTCCCTTTCCTCTTTCTCAAGCAATGCGAATTCTTCTTCCACCTCCTGGTCAATTTCTGAGCTTGCCAACGCCTCGGATATTTTCTCTGTCTTCATCATTTCGTCTTCAATGTCTAACTTAAGCTCGTCAATACTTTCAATATCCACTCTGGAGTTCAAGTTTCTCAACACCTTTGCACTATTGACCAATTGCTCGTGTATATTTATATTAATTGTCGAGTCGTTAATTTTGACTAGTACGGCATCAAGTTGAGTCAAGGCAATAGAGGAAGTTTCAAGCGATTTTCGGAGCACCATTCGTGACTTTATCAAATGCCGGAGTCTTGCCTTGCGGTCTTCCTTATCTTTTATGGTCAAAGTGGATTTCATGTCATGATCAATTCCGTCAATTTTCAGAATTACAAATGCCTTTCTTCGTTCCAAATTAATAATCGCCGCTTTCAAGTTTATAATTCTGACCTCATTATCGGAAATTTCTTCTGTTCCCAGGCCATAGCGGATGTATGTGGTATCTTCAATTTGCTTCACCGTACAAAGTTGCTTATCTCTAGACAAATAAAGCAATATTATACTAAAATCGACCTTGGAAATAGCCAATTTGTGGTGGAGAAACTCAAACAAGGTGTGGTTATTATGCAAGGAGCTCGAATAGGTGCCTGTCTTCAATAATTCCCGACTAATCGCTTCGTCACATTTGGCTGCAACATTTACCAATGCTTCCCACGAGATATATCTGTCTTTCACAAGCTTACCGTTTCTATTGGAGGACCTGTATCCTCCGCTAAGTCCCTGGATACCCCACGACACCCATTTTGATGGCAGAAGGTAGTCCTTAAATCGCACCAGTTCTTCATTAACGTACTGTTCGGTAGCTGCTTTATATCGAGTGTAAGGTACCAAATGCTTGTGGGCCACGAGCTCGTCCAATATCAATGCGAGGCTCTTGGGTTGACCATAAATGGGAATGCTGAGAAACTGGGCCAAGTCGGGATCATGAGACGGAATGGATATCTTAGAATCAGGAACATGTCCACTGACGATGAGGTCCAGTAGAAGCGAGCCCCATGCGTGGATATTGGCCAGAAATCCGTCTGGATTGAGCACCCGGAGCTTACTGAAGTCCAGGTAAAGCGAGTTGAGCCGGGACTGCTTAAAATGGGGGTTGGAATGGATAGGAACAGTCATGGCGGGGGGATCTCTTTGGGGTTGGGCTTGGTCTAGGGCCCAAACATCGCATCACGTGAACAGGATCCCTCCAGAGCTAAAAGATAAGGTGGGAGTGGGTGGTCGGTTGAAGTCTTTACCACTAGACGACAATGACCCCCGTATAGTATCAAGTCTTTAATTGGTCCCAGGAAAACTTCTACGATAATCCGAAGTGTTTGAGGAAGATTTAGCATACCTATAAATTTGAAAATCGTAGAACATTTCCAGCAATGTCCCAGACATTGAGGAAAGTGGCAATTCTGATATTCAGAGGCTTCAGAAGGGAAGCGGCTGTCACTATCATACTAGTTTAGACCTTTTTATCCGGTGACTTATGGCTGCGAAAATTTTATGGCCAGAACAACTACAGATACCACAGTAACTTGTGCCAGTTCAAAGTAACTGACTCTCTTTCTTCGCCACTACACTCTCTTGACTATTGTACACTAACTATCATTAATCGTCTATTATGGAGCCTAGGCTCCTATGCTTAATTTAGTCATTGATAACTCGATCTGGTCTCTCAATGCGTCCACCACATCCAATATGGCAGTAGCAGCCGGTGAGTCCGCGTAGTCATCAAAGAACGACACCCCGCTATCGCAGGCCCGGCCAATACGAGGATCCAACGGCACCGATCCCAAAAATGGGATATTCAATTCTTCGCACAATTTCTTTCCTCCACCAGTAGTGGGCTTGAATATCTGTGACTCTCCCTTGCAGCCAGGACAAACGAATCCCGACATATTCTCCACCAAACCGAGGATTTTAATATTGGCCTTACGGCAGAAATCGATCTCCTTCCTTACATCTAGTAATGCCACTTCTTGGGGAGTGGTCACTATGAGGGCACCATCTATGCCGGTTTCTTTCATATACGATGTCACCGAAAGGTGCTCGTCCGAGGTTCCTGGTGGAGTATCCACCACCAAGTAGTCCAACCGCTCTCCCCAGTTGACATCCTTCAAAAACTGTTTGATTAACCCATTTTTCTTGGCTCCTCGCCATATAATAGCACTATCCGGGTCCGGTAACATGAATGAAATGCTCATGAGCCCCAAGTTGTCCGCCACATACACCGGCGACAAACCCGAGTTCGACTGGTGGACGCTTTCGCCCTCGGCCCCCAACATTCGAGGCAATGATGGGCCACAGATATCCAAATCCATGGCGCCAACTTCTATGTCTTCATCAGCAGCTAAAGCCCACGATAACATCGATGTAAAGGTAGATTTTCCCACTCCTCCTTTTCCGGAAAGCACAAGCACCTTGTGGTCGATCTGGCCCAAGCGCTTGTTGATGGTAGGAAGATCAGGATCGGGTCCTTGGGGAAGTTGTGATGAACAAGTGCTCTGGTTAGCACACCCGGCGCAGGCATCATCCTTTCCGGCCTGTTCAGACTCTGGACCAGGACAGTGCTCCGGTTCTGGCGCCTCTAGTTGCGCTTTCGTGAAATCCTTTGAAGGTGACATAGTAAGCAGTTGATTGTGCCATCTGACTAATGTAGATGACTATCGCAGACCGGTTACGTAAGCAAGTGCAACAGTATGTCGTGATCTTGCGACACTTGCGACATGCCAATATGCTACCAATTCTTGCTACACCACTTTTAACAGTTTAATAATGCATTTTCTACTCTATTGAAGTGAAGCAAGACGGATTCTCAAGTATGTCCTCTCTGCCTCTCCCACAATCAAAGATTCTAATTTGGGGCCGATACTAGTGGTATTGCTGCTATGGTCGATAGCGATGTCTCCCACTCTTCTGGAGATGATCTTTAGTGCAATCTTGGCTTCAGAAGTAGTCTTCTCCTTGGCTAAAGGAATGTTGCTCAACAACTTTTCAACAAGATCTGCATTGTAACCCTCTTCGAGCTTGATGTAATTGAGATAAATTTCCCCTCCCTTGCTCCAGTCTGGGATGATAAGCCCCGATTGCGGAAATTTGGAGATTATTTCGAGTAACTCCTTCTTGGACTGTGGATTATTGGAGATAATTGCTTGTGGCCCCAAATGTTGGATGATAGTGGTATGTGCTTCCTCCCACAATTGTGCTCTAATCAATGCCCAAGCTTGCGCCCAATATTCACCAACCAAGCCTCTATTGATTGCCACTGCTTCATTAATTAAACCACGAGGAACTTTGTACGCACTCACAAGCTCCTCCTCTTCGTCCACACGTCTCACAGCATCCTTAATATATCTAATATTGTCTATGATAAGTTTCCGTATCAATTCCTTCGATTTTTCATCATTTGAAATGTAGGCAAACACAAATACAGCTTCCTTCCAAAGTCCACATTCGGACAAGTATGTACCAAATGAAGAAGAAAGCTCGCTGTATTCAGAGTTACTTATTGATAATCTCTGACTTAAGACATTAAGAATTATCCATTTCAATTTCAAATTCAAGCATTTAGAACCAATTAACTTGACAGCCAAATTCAGTTCATCGGATTGAACATGGATATAAAACTTGAAAACGTCGATAACCAGACTCGACTCCGCATTAGTATTCAAGAAGTCCTTGATCAATTGAATGGTGCTTGACGAGCTGTCACCATAGAATAATTGTAATAAAAGGGCGATATTCCATGGAAGATTTGCTATAACATCCTCAAATTTGCCCGACAACACCTTGTATATTTTTACAATAGCATTGGGGATGAAGGTGATCGACGAACTCTCCTTCCAATCATTCAATTGACTAGAAGCCATGTATCTAACATTTTCATCATCAGAATCCGCCAATGACAAGATTGCAGAAAGGTGATAGTTTTTTGTGTCCACACTCTTTTCAACTGCACCCAAAATATCCCCTGAGCACAAAAGGATGAAGATTTCTTCTAGAGGATCGTGCTTATGCTCTTCCTTAAGATTCTGAATGTCCAATTTGGAAAATTGTTTCAACCACTCTCCTAATAGCTTCCTATTCTTGATTTCGGTTAATCTATCTCTGATTGCTTCATCAATGATCCCCTTATGTTCTTCATCATCAGTATGTGAATCAAAAAGAGCTGATAACAAACTCAAAATCTGCTGTTCTTCGCTTTTGGCCCCCTTCGTTATTAAATCCTTGAACGACACATCATATGGATGTTCGATCAAAGGATATTCATTGTCTCTTTCTGTGATTTGAGTATGTTGTCTCAAATAAGTAAGAATTTGAGGAATGTTATTCGCGTAAATATCTTCGTTTGAGCTGGCAGCAACATCCGGAATGATTTCCAAATTTCTCTTAGTTGGTGTAGATTCCGCCTTCTTCAATGATTCTTGATTGAAGCCGGAGAAAACCATATCATCAATATTAGCAAGGGTCAATGGTTTGATTGTTCTTGGATTCGCCTTCAATGGATTTAATGACGAATTAACATCGTTTGCCAATTCAAGCTGCACCAACCAGTCCTTTGACGTCGGTACATCATGTCTGCCTCTAATGTTATCAAATACAGCGTCATTCGAAATTTCTGGCTCGTATGCTTTCTCATCAACCAAATTGGATAGATCTGTGTCTTTGGGGAGAACGCTGACAATTTGTTTCAAATAATCCAAGTTTCCAGCTTCGGAAGTAATTGTTACAGGTGTGACAGCCCCACTGTCATGATCAATGGGTGATTCGGACTTCTCAAAATCATCCGCGATAGAAAAGTCTTCCACATGGTTGTTTAGATTGTTAATACTTTGATCTTCCTTGAAAATTGCGAGCTGGCTTTTAATTTCATCGTTCACTAATGTTTTCTTCTGAATAAGTAAAGGATTTTCCCGTGCTTTTGATTCGGCTGACCATCCACCAGGAACTCCATTGGTATTGTAGGTAAGCTTTTGCTTCTTGATTTCCTTATTGAATTGATCGTTCTCATACACCCTAGAATATTCAGAAAATGATTCGTGTTCTTTTGCATCTTGCTTTCTTTTCTTTAATATCAAGTCCTCGTATTCCTCCTTGTCCTCGGTCTCGAAGTCTTCTACTAATCCCCATACACTGAAATGCTTGACTCTGAAGACCCAAACATGGGTAATTGGATCATAGGTGACAAACTCCGAGCCCACTTGATGTTGTAAAAACTTGATATATTCGGCCACTGTTCTACCCTCTGTTGGTACTATTCCCTCCAAAGTAATTGTGGCTGGTATGTTCAATCCAAAACCTATAGGCTCTTTATGGTATGTACATATAATTTTCTTTTCAATCTTGATAGTTTCCTTGAACAAAAGTTTATTGAGACTGACACCTCTTTCTTCCGCGTCGTTGACCACTTTCGTCAAATCAACAGGATAGGTGTACGATATTTGACCAACTCCTTTTCTTCCAATTAAAAAGTTTTCCACGTTACTTAACTGTTCTGGCGACAACTTGAGTAGTTCACTAATTGTTGGTGAACACCAGTAGCCATCGTTGGCCTCGATAGAGTCCAAATCATCAACAATTTCATTTGACTTAACACTTTCACCCGAGAAAATTTTAGACTCTACATGCTTATTCTTTGATTCAATACCGTATTTTTGTTCTTGCGCCGAGATGGAATCGTCGTCCTCATCATCATTATCACTGACTATATCATCTTCTGAGCGAATAAATCTTGGAGCTTTTTTATCTTCAATCATAATTCTTCTTTTCTTTGTATTTAATACCTTGTCAGCATTAATGAGATGAAACTTTAGAGGTTTGGATTTAATCACCAACTTCTTGATACCACCATTACCTCTTCCGCCATACGATACACGTAAAGGTTTATTAGTTGAGCTTCTGTGCTTATCAAAGGTAGCCGAACTTGAGAGCAATGCTTGAGAGGAGCTCGATTTAAGATAGTTCGAGGGGGTGAATAATCCTTTTATCGATTCAAAGTTGGCCCCACTTGGATTTCTCAAGATTCGAAAGGTTTGACCAAGCTTGCCCAAAAGAGACTTGGGCTTTGCAAATTGTTTCTCCAGGATTCTCTTTCTGTCTAAGGAATCATGTAATACTGGCTCTGGTAATATGTTCGAGGTGATGGATTGGGGCATTTCGGAGCTTGGTTGTAACTTGCTAAAGACTTGATCATAACTGTATGGATTGGAGTTCATATTTGGTTGAAAATTTTGAGTTCCCTGAAGGCCAAATGGTGCGGATGTTGAAGCGGAAGTTCCAAAAAGACCACCCAGATGTTGATTGTTCGAACCAAAAAGACCCCCGGAAGCCTGGTTGCTACCAAGGCCACCAGTTGCTTGCGATGTACTAGTACCAAACAATCCACCAGATGCTTGGTTTGTGCTAGTCCCAAAAAGTCCTCCACCAGGGCGAGTTCCACTTGTGCTATTACCAAAAAGTCCACCCGAGGGCGCATTGGAAGAAGGATTTGAAGTCCCAAACAATCCGCCCGTGGCCGGTTTTGGTGCTGAAGCTCCAGAATTTCCAAACAACCCGCCTGAGCTAAGAGTGTTATTAGTATTAGAATTGCCAAAGAGATTGTTGGTGGGTGCGTTGGTGTTTGTATTTGAATTTGTGTTACCGAATAATCCTCCAGAAGTACCAGTATTGGCGGAGCCTGAGTTTCCAAACAAGCCACCAGTCTGTGCTCCCGATGGTTGGTTCGTACCTCCTAAGGGGCCTGTTGATTGGGCACCAGCGTTGGTATTAGAATTGCCGAATAATCCACCAGAAGTAGGGCCTGACGATGCTGAATTGCCAAACAAACCACCTGTGGAATTATTAGAGGATGCAGCTGCCGTGTTCAGTCCAAAGAGGCCGCCAGTGGTACCGCTGGGACGACTGGCACCCGAATTGGAATTGCTGTTGCCAAACAACGAACCTCCAGAGGGCCCGCTAAAGGAAGCCGATCTGGGGAATCCACCAGATGAATTCCAGTTATTGGACGTGGTATTACTTGCGCCAAAGAGTGACATGAGATTGAATAGTCACGACGCCCACTGGACTTTTAAAAGAACGACTGAATCAAGTGATAGCTGTTACCTCTTTGTATGGTGATGCGTTAAGCGTGGAAAACAAAACATTTTCCCGTCTGACATTTACGCGCGCGTGATGATAAAAGCGCATAAAGCGCATAACTCTTGGGACTTTATATGCGTTTATTACGAAGAAATTTTTACTATAGTACATACTTTTGAGGTTATACAGCTCCACTCATTCTCCACTCATTCTCCACGGAGTTCGAGCTTGACATTACAGTTAGCGCCATGCCAGAAACGGTCGAATTTCCGCAAGTTACCCTTGCTACTGTAAACCTTGTTAGGGATACCCACATCGATCAAGTAGTGAGTCACGTCTCCCGTCTCCAAGTGACCATTTTTATAAGCATGTATCAAGCCAGTAATGGGCAATCCCATTGAAACACACCATCTGCAATTAAGTTTCAACGAGTCGCCTACGAGTGTTCCCGACCCACCGTCGATTCCCGAGGGAATATCTAGAGACATAACTTTAACCAGTTGCATAGGTTCGTTGGCCCACTGTATGAGTGATCTCAACTGTTCTTGGTCATCGTCTTCGTAGAAAATATCTTCCAAATGATCATCGTATCCTTGTAATGCATCAACTATTAATTCTACCGGCGTGTCCAATTGGTGATCGAGAATTGACAACAACTCCTCCACACTGGAAGTGATGACCTTACCTCCACTCTTCTCGAATAAAGTTCTCTGGGTAGTCAATTCTTCATCAGAATCTTCATTAATTACAAACGCCAATACTCTGACCCCGTGATTACTCAAATGGCGTCCGGTGGCATATGCCCTAGAGCCACATCTGGCACTGCCGATCAACAAGAGCACCAATGGAGGCAAGTTATGGTTTTTCTTGTCCAATCTGCTGGAGCCTCCCAACATCTGAGTGGTGATCAACTGCGAGAGGTTGGTGGCCAACACCTCGGCCATTATGCTGGGACTAATCCCGTAAGATTCGGTGGAAAGCCTTTCGATTTCAAGCAATTGCACTGGCGAAGATAATGGGACGGTCGACTGGGTCGACCCGTTGATAAATTTGAGGTTCTGGGTGTTGACGATTTCTTTGTTGACAGGGGTCGATGAATGGCTGGCCTTGTGTTTGGTCAAGTCGACCTTGCTGGTATTGCCAATGCTATCCCAGTTGTCAACACGCCTGCTATCAAGGATCATTTCGTCGTTCTCGTATTTCTCTTTCTTGACCTTGGTGGCTTGTTTAGCGCTTTCGACCTTGTTGTGACCCACAAGTCTTTCGCTGGGGTTCACGGTATCTTTCTTTTGGAAGTCGGCGAAGACGGACTTTTTGTCGAACATAGCAAGGTTGGCTGCAAAGTCAAATTCCGACGACGACTTGATATCCTGAACATCGCTGTCATTTTCCCATACCGAACTGGCGGGCGATTGAGGCTTGACTGATCTCTTACTGGTTCTAGGTTTTGGTGTGCCGCTTCCTCTGTCGTCTTTGGTGACGGGAGTGCCTGATTTGGCAAATACAATGGCAGTATCGAGCTCGGAGGCATCCGCCTGTTTAAGCTTCTTGTCCCTTCCGCTTTTATAGAAATCTGGAGGCAATTGGACCACCTTAAGGTCGGCAATCTGCGAGCTGTTCACTTGGAGATTGGGGAACGACTGGCCAGGTAAATTGGACTGGGTGGCGTTTCCGAGCGAGATCTGCTGATTATCCACGTGAGTGATCACTCCCGACGATTTAACCCCATCTTTAAGGGTCAAATCCACCCGGTAATTAAGGAACTCTGACATGATGATGCACACTAAACTCTCAACTGAATTTTAGATAGACGTTCGCTGCGGCGACACGCGCTTGATACTGTTGCGACATGCGACATCGTGGTCTATGACCACAGGCCAAATTGTGTCAAATGGCTCAGGTCTGTGCAGCCATTAGCGGCTCCAAATATGACGAGCCATAACGGGTCTACTTAGCAGGTGGTGGTAAAAGCCACATTGCCAAATTTGATCCCACTGGTACCATTTTGGAAAGTCATCGTACGAGTAAATATGGAGATCGCAGCCAAAGTTCAAACGGAACCAGTGGTTACGTTCTAGAAAGGGCCCCCCATTCGCTCGAATCAGGACCTCGAGTTTCCGGTTATGGGCAGATATCCGCAAAGTGTTCAGTCGTATCGGCACAGGCCATCTGTCCTCCCCCAATGGCACTGGCGGTGGGTATCCCATGCTCCAGCTGTCATAAATTCGAGCGGTCTGGGGACCGCGGATCATCTCGTCGCTGGCCCCACCAACGAGTGAAAATTTCCCGATCTCATCGCATCAACGACAAAGTCTCCGGTTACCAATGGTCTCCAGTAATTGGACCCTTGCACCGCCGTTCTAGAATTCCTACAATCCGGTCACCTTGGGTCCATCATCGCATCCGAAGAACCCATTTTGCCCCCCGCGTTGTGGACTTGGAACACAACGCTCCCAACACTTCTCTCACGTGAATGCTCCTTTAACTTTTTCATCACCACCTCTGTTTGTTCAATTCACCAATTGCCATCAATATGCCGAGTTCTCTGGCCCAGGAAGCCCTGCCCGGCACCGGAAGCGGCCCTTCTTCCGTGCCTGCCAAAGTTACCCCTAGGGATATCTTCCTTTACATCCCCAACTTGATTGGGTACGTCCGGATCGTCACTGCTATCCTTTCGTTCGCATGTATGAAGAACCACCCGATCTACACCTTGGTTTTCTACGGGATCTCGGGGTTCTTGGACGCCTTTGATGGCTGGGCTGCCCGGAAGTTCAACCAGGGAACACGTTTCGGTGCCGTGTTGGACATGGTCACCGACAGATGTGCTACCTCGTCGCTTATCGTGTACTTGAGTTTGATCTACCCCAAGTTCACATTTGCGTGGCAGGTGTTGATTTCGCTTGACTTGGCCAGTCATTATGTCCATATGTATGCCATGCTTTCCAACGGTTCCACCAGTCACAAAAACGTCGATGCCAAACAATCCAAAATCTTGTCATTATACTACACCAATAGAAACTTTTTGTTCTTTGTTTGCTTGTTGAACGAGTTGTTCTACGTGGCCCTCTATTTACATTACCACAACTTCTTCTGGTTGGGTACAGTGTTGGCTTGGTTGAGTGCTCCTATCTGGTTGTTCAAGCAGGTGGCAAACGTCATCCAATTGAAGAGTGCTGCTCTCATTTTGGCCAGCTTGGACGCGGAAACAAAGTCCAAATAGTATCCCTTGTGTATACTTCATCCTATATTTTTAATGAACTTGCTGTATCTATATATGTGTAAGCAATTCTGCTGTGTTCGACCCAATTGACTAGTGGAACTTTATCGAACAAATCCATACCCACTTTCCACTCCAAGTTTATCATCAACCTTAGTGAGCCATTTGCTCGAATGTTGTTGAAGGCTTTGGTCTTCTGATTTTTCTGCTATTTCCTTCTCAAACTTGAAACATTCACTAAGCTTCACAATATTCCCCAGTACTTTGTATCCTAAAATACTCAAATTCAAATACCGGAGTGTTTTATTGAACATTTTGTGCGAGTTTGAGTCACCATGGTGATACATACAACCCTTCGCTAATTCGAAATAGCTTTCGGAGATGAGGTCCTTGTCACCTACGGCAATTATTCTGGGGATTAACTCATTTAGTATGTCAATGCTTTCTTGGTAACAATTCAAATTATTCAAAGTACTTACCAAGATTAAGACACCTTCGAACAAGAGATTTTGAAACCCGATCTTTTTTGCCTTCTCGAGCTGATGAATTATTAACGTCAAACCCTTTGTGTAATTCCCAGTCACATTATAAATTTTGCACTTCAATAAATTCAATTTCACACTTAGAGCAACATTATTTGGTTGCGAAGTTGTAAAGTCAGTAATCATTTTCAAAGCACTAGCAAAATTAGCTAGACTGATTGCGACTTCAATTTTCAAAACCATCAATTCATTCTTCACGTTCCACTCTTTAATTTCATTGCTTCCAAGTATCTTTATTAACTCGTCACAGACATTAAACCTACCTTTTATTAAATTCAAACGGATCGTCAAAATAAGACTCCTTAATTGAATTGAGTTGAACAGTGAATTATTGGAGTGAATTTCTTCGTCCCTTAATCTGTTTAAATTCTGAACTGCCAGCTCCGTCTCTCCTCTTATAAACTGTAAGTAGTTCTTCCTCACTTCCAAGGATATTATATCATTCCTCTTGTCAGTTGCCCCCAAACAAATCTCATTGTATACCTCACTCAATTGAGGATTTCCAACCTTACACCAAATAGTGGTATACAACTCGGCAGATTTAATGAACGAGGATTGGTCATCATTAATCGAAATGTACAACGCTTTCAAAATGCTCTCAAAATATGAGAATGGACTTCTGTCATCTCCACTCATCATTGGCTCACCTTTATTCAATGTTTGTAAAGTCGCAAACGTATAACTGATTGCATGCAACAGCAAAGAAACCAGTTGCGACTTTTGAGTCAAGAAACTTAGTAATTGTGATTCATCATTGTTATTATAAAAGCTTTGGCGCTTCCATAGTTCGGGTTTGTTTTTTATAAAATTGAATAGCCACGAAAGAATATAAGTCAATGTGGAATTGTCCTTATTTTCTCTGGCAACGGATATTGCTTCTTCGATGGAATCAATGGCCTTTTCATCTTCGCCAAAGAACTGATGCAAAGAAGCTTTTGATATTAATGCAAAATGGTAGAAATACTTGGAGTTGTTTGATACCACATAGTCGAAATATTGATGCAAGGCTTTAAAGGCGCCATTATAGTCAGACTGGGCCAAACTTTCTAAGTATTTTATATAGTAATATGATGGTAGGTTGTTAAAATTAATATTTTGTATCAGGCAAGTATTGGAATTGGGAGAAATCATGAGAGTCATTAATTCTTTTAGTGCTTTTGGTGTTGGAGTTCCATAAGCTTCAAGAAGATGGATTTGCTTATCAAGTAAAATTTGTAGATCGTGCTTCGGGACTGGAATCAACTTGGAATCATCTTTGGTCACAGTGGAGTCTCCTTGGGATCTCTGGACAATTGATGTATCTATGTTCTCTTGAAGTTGCCGGTTTAGCTGAGCAAATAAAAGTTGGTCGGGGTCTTCGTTTTCCACCGATTCATTTTTGGTGGGCAAAGTAGCGATTCCTATCGTACCACCCATCTGAACGTACTGCTCTCTGGTGGGTTCTCTATATCCTACCAATGCTTCAAAGAGCAAGAACACTTCGTCGAACTTGAGGATTCGAAATGCAGTGATTACCTTGTAGATAAACACCCCAAATATCGATCGAGACGAAACTTTTTTGTAAGGAATCACATCAGTATCCTCGTATACTTCAGTGGGACCCACAACCAACCCTGAAAACTCCAGAAGACACGAGTCAAGCTTTTCTACCGAGTCAATTGACCACATGACGTTTAGAAGCAATTTCTGGAGGTGCTGTGACTGAGACACTGTCTGCTCATCTTGAGTATCTCCGGTAAGTTTGGTGTGAATGACACGACAAAGGTCCAGAAGTGTGGGAGTCACCACCACTTGGCCCTCTTCATCGTGAATCAAATCGTTTTTAAGGAGTTGGACTAGAACCGATACGAAATTTGGCAATATGGGATCGTGCACATCATTGTTGCAGTAGGCATCCACTAGCACCAAAAGGGCGACTTTGTGTGGAGAAAGGTCCTCTGTAAGTAGGAGCTTGATCTTGTCGACCATTGACAGGACAGTGTTGGAAGTATCAACCAGTTAAGAAAATGGCGTGTTGTGTTTGGCAAATCGATCTAAGATTTAAGCGCGTGCGATTTAGTATTGGTTTACGGAGTTCAAGGTGAGCATAAGGTCGAGTTAATCACGAAAGTGTCAACAGTAACAGGATTGCAAGTCATATTAACTGGATACCATTCGGAGCTGATCCATGGCGGACATTTTATACAGCTCGCTTTTGACGATTTTACAAGCTATAACGCTATCAATAAAGACCTATATTGGGTGCAAATATCACTATCTATCCAACGACGTTTGAAAATACCATCAGCTTACTCTTCGTCATCTGAATCGTCATCAAGGTCAATCTCAGGCATTTCAAAATCGGACCCCTCGCCATTGACATCCTCTTGGGATGGTTCCGATGGTTGTGACAATTCTGGTACAGTTGTTGATTGAAGCGTTGGTTCCGGTTGCTTCGGCGATTGGACTGGTTCTAAAACTGCGACACTTTCTGGTTCCTTAGGGAATGTCACCACTTCAGTCTCTGCCGTTGGAGCAACAAAAACCTTTTCCTGTTGGGGCACTTCAACGTATTCTGTTTTGTCAGCAAAAGATTCGATACCAAAGTCAGCTGCAGAAGTTCCATTGGTACCCAAATCAGCTGCTGGTACCGATTCAACTCTTTGACGTTTTGGTGAAGGTTCTTCTCTCTCGTCGACTTCCTCGACCTGTTCATTCTCGAAGCCTTGGAGTTGTTCCGGCTCTTCGATCCTTTTCAAATAGATCGGTAAAGGAGGGAACCTTGGATTATTGAACACACTCAAAAGTGGGTCTTGTGGCATCAACTGGGAAACAATTGGCAACAAGGAAACCTTCTGGAACCCTGGATATATCACACTATTGATCAATAGCGTTCTCAATTGAGGTGTAACGGTTCTTTCCAAGTTGTAATACTTGGCATTAACAGCTTCTAAAATGAGATATCTCATAATCTTGTAGTGCTGAGTTGGAGGTAAACTGATATGAGTTATGATGGTATTCAAGAAACTGCGGACAGTGGCAATCGTGGCCCTATCGATTGTTTCAATAAATAAGTGCTGATGGGACAACAAGTCCGACATCGCCACTGTTCCTGTGTTTTTTTTCTTTTTATTCTTCTTGTGTTGGATTTGGTTGTTGTCAGGCTTTTTCGAGCCAGTATCAATGCTGGCGTCGAGTCTGGGCTCAACCAATAATAAAGCAGAATCGACAAACCTCAACACTTGGGAGGAGTCTTCAAAATCACCCACCAAAGACAAGTAGCATTCGACACATGACAATACTGCGACGGACAACCTTTCATTGATCAAAAGTTCATTGTAGTCGATTTTCTTATTGCTAAAAGGAATTAACACTTCCAAAAAAGACAAAATATTGGTCAAATGAGGCAACATATTTCCCTTGTAGATGGCGGCTAACTTGGTCAATAAGGCGACAGCACTATATTGATTTTTCAAGATAGAGGCCTTGATGATTGTTCTCACGAGATCATCTCTGATTTCGTACTTGAACTGAACAAATCTGAGGTTAATCGAACAAATTAATTCCATCAAAGTAACGATCATGCCAAGGGGAACCCGGACACTGAAAGATGTATCCACCGTGAGATATGTCGAGAGAAGTCCGAGAAGAATTTCAATGTTGGTAGAAATTTGGAACAAGGTCTGGGGTCTGTTCACGTCCAAATTCAACGACTGGAGAAGTCTGGGTGACTCTGGACTGCTGGCAGGCAACTTTTGAAGCAATCTCTTAAGGTCACTATCATCTCCCAAGTTGAGGAATTCATCGTAGATGGCTAAAATAGATACGGTTTCTTTGATGATATTCCTGACGTTGGATTCCCATTGGTTTTCTGGCTCTGACTTTTCAATAACAGGCAAGGCAGCCAAGGTCTTGAAAACAGAGGCTTTCAAGGCTGAAGGATACGAACAAAACTCGGGTCTGTTTATGAACTCTGTCAATCTGGCCCCGAGCTTATTACCAAAGGGTCTAAAGGTGGTGGGATGATTTTTCACCAAAACATAAAGTGAATCAATAATCAAACGTGGACTCATATGGATCTTATCATAGTAATTGGAAATGATACCTGGAAGCTTGGGTGTCAATATTTCTCTGGTTAACGTAGGCTTGCCTCTGATTTGTCTGCAGATATAGTTGATGGTTTCCACAGTACTGGTGAGCACCTTGATATCAACGGTGGGGTTGTAGTTCTCCAAGTTGGTGAGCAATTGGTCAAGCAACGAGATTCCATGCGATGCCAAGATGGCATAGCTTTCGCCCAATACCCGTATCAAGTTGGTTCCACACCATTTGGTGTACTCATCGGCGGATCTGGTGAGATTCAAAGTACGCGAGATGAGGTGGTTGGTTTCGGATTTGGAGATGTTGATGAGGATGGACTTGTCATGGTGGAGGGTGGCGAGGATCGGAACGATCGACTCAGGAGCCCCTTCGAGCTGCTTGATAACAAGCGTAAGCGGAATCGACATAGGAGAGGTTGTGGAGTAAGGCCGATGAGATGAAAAATTATTGTGCGCATCTACACTGTTATCATGTAGAAAATGTCACTGACCAAGATGAGTATTGAATTTTGGGACTAATAACACGGCGTGGTTCTCTAACTCAATAACGAACAAGCCTTTAAGGTCTTGTTCCCTGTAAACGAGACTAATCTCTACTATTATATGAATATGAATATTGTTTCTATTTTTTTGTTAACTATTACAAAACATCGGCCAACAAGTTCTTGAACCCGAATGGCTCGAAGAGAGTACCCTCACCTTCAAAGAACTTGGACATGGATTCAACCCAGTGCAATCTCAACGAGTGCAACATGGCAGAGGTACCTTCCATAACCACCAAGATACAAACACTCAAGGAGAACCACATGGCAAATAACACCACCGTCATGAACACACCAAAAGCACCAGTGGATCCAAACGCATTGGCAATGGTCATCGACCACAACACAGTAGACAACTGGGCGTGGGCCAATGATAAAGCCCATAACCTCAAGTAAGAAGCAGTGTGAGAAACACAGTTCAAGCAAAATTCAATGGTATGGATAACTTGATGGATCATGATGTCACCAAAGTTGTGTTCTTCATGATCCTCGTCATCGTCATGGGTCTCTTCATTAGTGTGTTCTTCTGATGAGAATTCATCGCTGTTCAACTGTTGATATTCATGGGCCTTGGCTTCTCTGTCTATTTGTCTCTTCAAGTATAATGGTTTTAAAAGTAAGAGCCATGGCACACATATCAATGCAATGACAAGAAGGAAAATTTGAATGGCAGATTGGCCCGGGTACAATGGCTCAGTAACAGTACCAGGACTTAAGAACATGGAAATCAACATGTTCAATAAACCTGGTGGCTGACTTCCACTGGCGAACCAGTCAACAGTCCATTTGTAGACAATGCACAACGACAAGTATCCGAAAATACCTTGCATGAAGATCAATCCTGGTACAAAGTTACCCAAGATATCAATCATACTGTTGAAATGAATATAGTTAACCAAGGAGAAAAAGTATGAGTAGGTCATATGAATATAACCCATCAAAATTGACAATTTCATCTTGTAGGAATTGGTAAAAAGCAATGCGTTTTCAGTACCGTGCCATGCTGAGTCCAATCCAAAAATGTAGGTGCCCACTTCTTTGGCACGAAGGACGTCACCGGGCTTGAACTCTTCTGGCCATTCCCAACCAGACTTGAAGAGGGTCATGGACTTTGAGAAAAGATCGTTGTACAACAATCCGGTGTACATAGAAAACACACCCATGAGCAACAAAATATACCGACCGGTGTAAGCCATGTCGAAGATTTCGTCACGTTTCATGGCACCCAATTTCTTTTCGTTTAAAACCAAGAACAACGCAGCCAATGCTAAGAGGAAACCATGACCTAAATCACCGAACATGATAGCAAACATGAAGGGGAAAGTGATGATGGTAGGTAAACCAGCGTTCACTTCTCTGTAGGAAGCAACACCGTAAGCATCCACAATGCTCTGGAAAGCGCTAGTGAACTTGTTGGTACGGTGGTACGTTGGTGGGGTTCTGGTGGTCTCTAAGATGCTAATAATGGTGGGAATAGACTGCGAGGTACTTGCTCCCTTAACGGCAGCTGTCAAAACATCCACCTCATCTGAGGGGACCCAACCTTCTGCGATCAAACTTTGTCTAGGGCCATCGTAATCACAACGGTTCATGGTTTCATACACGGCCTTCTCTCTGGCGATGACTTCCCACCATTTAGCCAAGTCCTTGGAGATGGCGATCAATTCCGAGTTCAATGCCACTTCCGAACGTTCAACAATATCGGATAAGTCGGCCAACTTCAACTTGACTTCGTTCAATTTCTTTGCTCTAAGCTCGGCTGTGACATCGACGGTGTAAAGGTTGGCATCCAACGACTCACTAATTTTTCTGATCCGTTCTTGAATTAAAGTACCATGAGCAAAGATAATGAAGGCGTTCTTGGCCACCATGGACTTCGACTTCGAGTCATAGACTGGGTCTGAAAGTTCTTCGCTGTGGAAGTACAAGTTACCTCTCAAAGTTCTCCAAAGAATCTGCTGCAATGTGTTGACTTTATCACGAGAAATAACACCGGAGATAAACGCAGAGGCGTGAGGGTCGGCTGAGCCACCTTGGGACTCCAATTGCGAGAGCAAGGCGTCCTCCTCGGAAGCAGAGGTGAAAGTGGCTGATTGCCCGGAGTGCAAAGCGAAGAAATGGTCCACCCCTTGGATGGTACCTTTGGCCTGTTCAAGATCGGTTTTTCTCTCGTACAACGAGCGACACGAGTCGATCAATTCGTTGACTCTGTCCTCTAATAACTGGGCGTCCTCAATATGGTCGTCGATGACCGACTGAGGCACCACTGGTTGGAGTTCAAACGGATAGGTGTGGATTCGAATGCCACGAGCATCAAGCTCCTCCTTGAAGAAATTGAACTGTCTCTCGACGTTGTCCAACTGCCTCAATTCCTTGACAAACGCACGCTGGAAGTCGCTGACCTTGGAATTCAAGTCCCGGAACTGAACCGAGTTCAATCCACCAACCTTGTAGATGATGTCCCTCGACACTTCGGTAGGGACGTACATTTGTACCAAAGACATCTCCGCGGAGCCTGGAGGTTAGTGAGGTTTCGAGCATATGGCGAGTGGGGGTGCGATACTTACGGAAAATGGCTTCGTCCTTCTCGGCCATGGTGATTGGAGATGAATGGTGTGGTTGGAGTGTTGATAAGGACGACAAATTTGTTGACGGGCGGGTCACGTGGGCAAGACCATGTGCACTCAGTAGTGAGCCGGTTGGTTGGTGCATGACGTGGGCTAGAGAGTGTTGTGTGCAGGACATCTACGATTGTTCTATTATTCTGGGGCTGGTGCGGCTGTAGCCACGACTTCATATGGTGCCAACTGCCTTGCCACTATTGGGCCCTACACGCCAGATATCTACAAGCCACATGCTGGAGAAGGAATTTCTCTGTGTTCATGTAGTCACATGTAGCGAGGACTGTTGACTCATTCCAATCGCTACAGACACTACAGACACTACAGACATTTGCATATCTATTCGACTATTGCTCCACCAAGCGTTGAGTCCACTCTAAGTTATATGCACTGGGAGAGATCAGCCCCTGGCCTGGCGTGGCCTTGGCAATCATTAAGATCCTAATTGGCTTTATTGGTTTTATTGGCTTAATTGAATTAATTGGCTCAATGGGGTTAATTCGCTTAATTGGCTTAATTGGCTTATTGCTTGTGTCTGAGGCTCGGGAAATTGTCAGGAATGCCAACATAAATGTCCCAAGTCGGGGTGGGGTGTTAAGACAGCCATGGGTCTCAAACATTACTATCACTATATCAGACACTAGTGCCAGAAGCGGCCACAACCGAGCCGGCTCAATGCATCTATGCATATGATTGTGTCTCAAACTTACTTTAATCCTCGGTTTACGTCATACTGTAGGTAGATAATAAAATTGCTTCTGCAATGGCGATCTTTGATAACCCCGACAGGCTACTTCGCCACGAATCTAGGGGGCTAGTATGGCCATTTCGCTTCCCCACAAGTGTGTGATGCATGTTAATTACGATTCGCACTAGCCTCTCAACACGGATGTGCCTCCATGGAGTTAAGCCGACATTCTGTTCAATTACCTTATTATACAATAGAAGGTTATGCACCCCCGAGCGATGTGAAATGTCGAAACGAGTGCAGAAGCGCCCGACAAAAGTTATGATGACGTCGACACTTGCAGCGATCGTGCGGGCAGAACTTGCAAGTTTGGACGGGTGGGAGTACCGGCACGGGACGTTTTACCGGTACAAATGCCGCTGCCGAAATCCCACCAGGCGTAACCACTGAAGCAAAGGTCGTCGCTGAAACGGTTGGAATGGGACCCCAGGGGGGGAAGGTGGCCGATGAGCCTACACAAACGCCCAAATCGGTAAATAGAATATTTTTCAGCTGTCGTTAGTTTCTGTCTGAGACAAAAGCCCGCATTCACGTTTAAGGGTTGGTGCGGGACATGCGCCCCAAACTACATCGACCTGCTGGAACCAATGTCTTACATCAGACACAGCAACATTACTTGCCACTATCCTTAGCCTCAACAGGTAAATCTTAGTGACGGGGTACATTGTTCAAACTCAAAACGATCGGGGAAAACTACAGCCGATCCCTTGGACTTAGGCTTTTTTTTGTCGCAACCGAGCCCCGGGCATTTTGCTGTGTTTATGTCGTGGCTAACGTGCATGCAAAATTTGTATTGTTGCTTTTCTCTGCTTTGTGTCTGTTTGGCTTCTGCCACGATCGTGGCAAGTACCTTGCTCCTCAATAATCATTTTCTAGCTTCAGTTACAAATATTAATAATTAAGCTGTTATATATATGTTTGCATATCCTGGAAGTTGAATCTCCATATTCTTAATTATACTTATTTTTTACTATTAGTGATTCTGAAGCTGCAGACACCAAATTAGCTTGTGCTTCTTTAACTCTATTTCGAATACCTGGACTCCACTAGTCTATTAGTCTATTAGCTGTTTGTGTGTGGAAGTGAGTCGATTTTCAAGTTCGGCAATGAACGGGAAACAAACCTCTGTCCCTCCAATCAAGCAAGAGGCAGATCAAGTGGGAGGCCGTCCTGTCGCATCTGGTCGACAGTATTCGGGCCGACCCAACTTCGTTCGAACCACCTCATTGCAACCTAATTACATCCGACTGAATCTTAGCTTGGTGACTGCCCCCATAAAGTTGACGTTCGAGAAGGATCTCTCGGCCATGACAGAAAACTGGACCTTGGAAGAGCAACAG
The DNA here is from genome assembly GCA_030568555.1 of Suhomyces bolitotheri. Classification (NCBI taxonomy): domain Eukaryota; kingdom Fungi; phylum Ascomycota; class Pichiomycetes; order Serinales; family Debaryomycetaceae; genus Suhomyces; species Suhomyces bolitotheri. The sequence continues at coordinate 164,251 of JAJMGH010000019.1, forward strand.
AACCAAAGACGACTAGTCAAATTTAGTTTCATGAGACTCTCATTGACCGACTACTATATCAGATTTGATCCCATCAGTAAAGAAGATTATGACCATACCACCCCCATCATTTCGTGCATCTTTTGGAGAGAGAAGGATCTCCACATCATCACCTCCGTGGATATCATTCTTATCCTTGAATACTTGGTCCAGGAATCATTTAGCATAGAAGAGAAAAATCGAATAAGAAGAAATCTCCAATCATTAAAGCCACATACCGTGTCGAGGTCCAACAAACAATTCGAACGATTTTTCAAGCTCTTGATGTCCATGGAAGACCCCCGGCCCCGTAATATCGAACAGGATCTTAAGGTGTTCAAATGGGGCGATTTGTTCAAAGCCATCAATAAAGTCATATCCAAGTATTCCGTCTTGCAGGACGTGCAAGAAGTGGCCCAGCCCGATCACCAACAGCATTTAGCATCTGCCGCAGCCACAAATCATTCCACCCCTATGCATAATACCCCGACCGCTGGTCCATGGAATCCCAACCCCAGAAATGACCTGGCAGTCCCAGTGTACGCTACACATTCACATCCTATAAGCGGCCACAATAAAAACCCTTCGAGCATACCCTACCAGGGGGTTCGCATCGCTTCTGGCGACCAGACCCTACAAAGAACCATTCCTAGTTCCGGTCTTTCACGAGATACTACGGAAGAAACAGAACAGATCTTCCTTCCCTCGGAACGGTTGAAGGTGCTAAAGCGGAAGATGAACAAGTCTGGCTCAGGAGCACCCAACTCGGCAGCAGCTACGTCTGTCGGTACTACTCATAAGAATAATATTTTCCACCATGCTCTCAAACCCAGCGATCCTGTGCCCATGAGTGGATCTGAATCTGTTGAATCGAAAGGAGGTAAGGCCGATGACGAGTCGCCGGTATCTATCGATTCGCCCTCTGAGCCGAACTCCACCAATGCCCGTGACAACTCCCAGACTTCTTTGGGTGCAAAGTCCGATGACTCCACTATATCCGGTCCCTCTGATCCGGCATCCTCCGCGGAAGAGAATAGCTCCAACAGTAACTCCAATCCTAGCATCAACTCTATGCGGTCCAACGGCTCTTCGTCTGTGTCTGGGATGTCTCGTTCGAGCAACCCCCGGTCTGAAGGTTCAGCCACCATATTTTCCAATGCTCCTAGTATTCAGGAATCGTCCAACACCTCTGGAAGCAATAGTGTGGGAACATTCAAGCGGAATGGTTTTGAAGCGGCATTTCCCGGCTCCGGTACAATTCGAAGGTCCTTGAAGGCATCAGGCAAGGCAACGGACAATAATACAGATGAAAATTCGGCAATTGGGAGCGAAAAAACTCGTGAAATTAAAGAGTATGCCCAAGACCAGAGCGACAGGGTTTTTGGTCGCCTCCCGTACGAGCAGTCGGAACTCTCCGATCTGCACATGGGTCATAGGGACCACAACTGGAATTACTATCAGTATCCTCCCACATCGGTGTTATATGGACAGAACGAACCGAAGGTTGCGTATCCTGCACATAACCAGTATTCGCAGCCACCCCAGTCGGTGCAACCACCAGGCTTGTCTTCCATGCCAGTGATGCCAAGATCCAACATGCTAAGCACTTCTAACATGCATAAGCACGACCTTCAGCAGCAAGAGAATGGCCCAGAAAGTACCAAAAAGCATCATCCTAGAATCACAGGTAACGCTGATACCCAGATGTGCCGCGACCCCAAGTCCATCACCTTATCATCCATAGGAGAATCACTTAACAGTACCGACGACAGTGTGACGAAGTTGCCTCCAATCAGATCATCGGATTCCCACCAGGAGCCGGTTCCACCGCAGGCCTTGAAGCTTCCCCCACCAAACTACATTAACTATTGGAGGCAATTCGGTACAAACTCTGGGTCCGACCCCCATTTCCACCAAAGCCCAGCCCTGGGCAGCAAGCGTCGCGAAAACCCGGCCCAGTTGCAGTCAGAGTCGAACTTCCAATCTCTGGTAGTACCACTGACTTCTCCTCAGCAGCCTCCCCAAAAGGTCCAGGCCACTCAGTATCAAAAACAGAACCAAACCAATTAGCTGAGGAGAAAAATCAATAAGCCTCTTCACTGAGAGAGGCACTGTTTTATAGCGCAATCTTTCATTGTAAATACAAGAATTAATTTATTATCGGATTAGGTGAATATGCAGTGCATAGAGGCTCAGTATCGTAATATCGTGGCTGGAGCGGCTATTGTGAACCGCATGCAGCGGTGGCTAGTGATGTACATGAACTTTAATATTTGTGCCGCATTTTGTGGCAGCGTTGGGCAATATGCAGTCCCTGTGCTCCGTTTATGTAATCGTATATTGGATCCGCTATTTATTTTAGTTAGAGGGCTTGTCTATGCCCTTAAGTGACTGTCTGAAGTCACTAGTACTCTCTAGAACGGGTTTCTTGCCTGGCTCAATTGTGACGTAGCTTAAGTAGTCGGCAGAGGTCTTCTCGGGCACAAGATCGGCCGTTTTCTCGCCGCTACCGGTGGATGGACCAGACCGTCTGGGTCTTGAAATGTGTACCGACCCGGTGCTCGACTGCAACAACAAATTTCTGGGGCCCAAGACCCTCACAAACTCCTGGTTCCCCACCAAAAAGTTGTAGGTGTGGTGTTTTCCGATGCGTAACAACTGGCCCACTTTGACAAAGTAGGAACCGACGGCTCTACCGTACAATTTTGTCTTTTCCCAGCTGGAAACCGGCCTTTTATGAATATTGGAGATTGGAATAGATACCTGTTCAACTTTGCGCTCTTCCGAAACAGGGAAAGTATATTTGTGAACACAGTTGTTCAAATCCACGGGACCATTGACTGTCATGGCCAAGACGTTCTTTTTGTTGACCAACAACTCCTCGTCTTCTTTGAGGTTAATACTGTAGATGGATCCCGACCCCACGAGACCTGCTTGGCCCCTCCCACTCAAAAAAGTGTAGCCCGATTGCGTCCATTTGAAGAGGCCAGTATACTGGGTACCCTTTAATCCCAATTGCTTGGAAAGTCTTCTGGAGATCACCCGTGGTAATGCAAACATCGAAATTATAAGTGAATTCCCAGTGTAGACTTGTAGCGCGTCCTTGCTGAGAACAGCCCAATCGTTGGTTCCATCCAAAACTAAGTTCACAAACGATTTATTGTCGCCAGATTGTAGTAACAACTTTCTGGAGCTGGAAGACACTAATATGGAAAACGGAGAAGTGGACACCAACTTCTGGTAGGCTGACGCATAGCCTCCATATATCAATCTCTTGAATAGAGAAATGAACTCAAGCGTGCTTCTTACTGAGGCCACCAGGGATCCTCCTGTGCCATATATCGACAATAGTGAGCCTCTTCTAACATACACCGGTACCGATGCCGGTGATGCTATACTGAGAACTGATTGTGGGTTGCCCAATGGCTTGAACTCCGCGGATTCTAGGGTGTTGTTGCTGATCAACTGTTCAGCGTTCCGAATACTGTCTTTAGCATTAGGGTTAGAAACATCGGAAATTCCGCCGGTGGCTTCGGGCTGGTGAAATATGGATATCGTCCTCTTTGCGGCACCCGACAACAACGCCGAGTGTTTCGAGGTTCTGGAAAGCATTGACTGTCTGGTGTTGTGGTACGTGAAAATCTACCAATGTGCTACGACGTAATGCGTCACGTGTAAAGCCCTCTAGCTACTGAGACTCAGACTGGACAATTGTGAATGACAATTACATACGAAATGTGTAGTTGAGGGAGGCGGGATCAGTGGGGCAAAGACAACCCTTTCCTTGTTCACTTTCCTTTTACTAGAGAATTTTAGGGCAATTTTTGGGGAGTAATTTGGCCCTAAATTCAATAACTTCGAGCGAAAATGACAAGCTGTATTGGGAAATGTTGATCTTCGGCACCCATCAAATTCTGGGTAGAAATAATGGTTCAGTTCTAACACCAGGAACTTGAGAGGAACCAAAATGACCGTATACGTATTTTTTACTAGAATTATATAAATTTAAAATTTTCAGCTATTTAGGACCAAGTCTAACTACAGAGTATTGTCAGGTGTCCTCTACCGTTACAACGTTCACAGTTATTTAATGGGAATGATTTGGGAGGAATGTGAATACTTTGCTTGGGCAAGCTGCACATATTTATCGTCTAGGTTAACCACAGTATATGCACCTTTCAAAAAGGAATCACCCAAAAGTCTATACCCCAGACTCTGTATAGTACTTGCAATACCGAAAATACACGTAGCGTTCGTTGCTTCAAGACCTTCGACATCACTGCCAATGTGTTTGTGCCATTGGATTACCATCAGGGCTACTTGGATGCGAATCTCGGCTCCTCCAATGTTGAAAGTAAGGTATATATCATCTGGGACGTCACAAGATTTGAAATAAATCAAACCTTGAACTGGATCAAACACAGTATCGGGGATAGACCGAGCAATAGCCTCGACCACTGCTCCCGGCAAAAACGAAATTGTAGTACCGGTGTCCAACGTAACTGCAACATTGACTGGGATTGTGTTGTCTTCCGCATCCACTATGCTGTCTAGGGTAACCTTAATTCGATTATCCGAAAGAGGAATGGTGGTCAAGTTTCCTTCGTATTTGGCGGTATCTATACCTCCAAAAATAATCGACCCATTTTTAGAGTCGACATCGCTCAAGTAGATGGAGTAGGATGCCTTTTCGATTAGACCAGCCTTCCTCAATGCAACCGGGAAGTTGATGAACCGATTACCGTTGATGTCAGGTTTCATGAAACCAAGTCCTAAAACACCAGACAGTTCAATCGAGGTAGTGGATACAAGACCGAAAGGCATTTGTTTAATTACGGGCCCACCCATGAACGCAACTGTGTCAGATACCCAAAACCCTTTTGCGTAGCTCTTGTCCAAGTACTCAACTTCAAATACTATCTCAGCATTTTCTAAAGTTTTAGAAGCAGACGAATTAAACGACCCATTCGGGTTGGCTCTAACATCAGGAACCCAAAATTCGGAGCTTCCTGTATCTATATCAACAGCAACTATGTCTCCTTGTGAACCAAACTTTAAATCCACACTGTAGTAATATCCACGGTCAAATAGTGCAATAGGAACAGCTCTAGTTTCGACATCAGAATAGTTTTCCGAATATGACTTTTGCTTGCTAGTGATATCCAATTTGACGTATCCTGGATTTTCTCCTATAAAAATATCAGTACTCTTAGTGTCATTCTTCATCAAATCTCCAATGGCCGAACTATCAACAGCCAAGACAAGAGCTAGAATAGCGAACACTTGTCTGGTGAAAATAGTGGTGAGGGACATTCTCTGGATGATAATAATGTTTTAGTATAAGTGAATAGTTTATCAGCTAGAAAGGGCCATATATATAGTTGCAAAATACGAGATTATTCTGATCAGAAAATAAATGATATTAAGTCATTGACTAATTACAAGCCAAGAAATAATTGCAGCCACAATGTATTAACTAGTACACCTAAACAGCTCGTTTCTAATTACTATTGCATTTATTCCAAATTGGCTAGCAAAATTCCTTTTAACGATATTATTCTGCCTAAACCCAGTTATGTACACGGCACTCAAGAATATTATTATAATACGACATAATAACCCCTATAACTTCCAGTTGTTTCTACCATTATCAACATTTCAATTGGTTTTAGGCGTTAACCAATTCCTTTTCAATCGCTTAAAGAAAACATTAATCTAAACACTATACAGTGCTGAGACGTCAGGAAAAAGAATTCAGTACAGAGGAACTTTCATCAGAAAATAACTGTTTAACTGTACGGTAATATTTTGGGATACACCATTATCATTCAATTCATGGGCAGAGAAATAATACTAACGAGAGTACTCCGCATGCAAGGGAGCTCTCGTTTCCGTCAGTACCCTCAGGAGAAATCCCTTACCTAGATATGCAATTGCAGATTGAATTTCTGGGTTTGCTGGCCAATCCGTACTAGTCTTTCGTTCTTGGGTCGTCGCTTTGCATATGGATAGATTTGGGATAAGAACTATTACAGTGCCTAGACCTCAGAATTATTTTTATGCAAGACAACTTGTCAAAGAACTAGTTAAGAGTCTTGGTCTCGAGGTCAAGACCCTATATTCAGGTCCGAATTGTGGTCAATTTCTGCTGGGTCTCCAGGTATGAGTGAGTTATGGTCTGGATGTGAGAAACCAAGATTGATTCCTAGATTTTCGAGAAAGGCTTCATAAAGGCCACCAGTGTCAGTTGATTAATACCCCGACCTTGTGGAAGTATCCGTATCTTCAACTTCCTAACGAATCGGAATGTGGGAATTTGTAAAATTAGAGGAGGAAAACATTTTCTATCTTATAGCACCTATACTACGCATTTGTATTTTGACCAAAAATTGGTCAAGCCTATTCCCAGGGCAGCTGGACTGATACCTCGTGCCTTCAGCCATTAACCAAATGGGCCCATTCTTACTTTGGCAAAATAAATCAACTAGCTCGATCATCCATAGTCACGTTTTTTGAAAATTTAGTTTAGAATTGTTACTTGTAGTGCAGTTGCTAGATCGCAAGACCAAGCAGTTGCCCGCGGGTTCGATTCGGTGGTAGATAAAAGTTGACTACTTGTGGCTTGTACACAGGAAGTGAATGCTCCAGTGGCGCAGAGGTTAGCGCTTCGTGCTTATAGCCGTTTTACGACAAATTTGGTTATACCATATGTCACGGTCGTGTGAGGAACGCGACGGTCGTGGGTTCAATCCCCTCCTGGAGCATCTGCCATCTTTTTTATAATTTCAATTCTACCCAATAGTATTTCTCTATTCGCTCGGTATCTTCTACACTGGTAGATCCTCTACACTGGAATAATATGCGATTTATTTCTATATAGCTCGTCAGTTTTGGTGTCAACGACATGTGCTCATAGAAGTGGGTACTTGAACCAACCCAAGGTAGTTTGACCTGTACGATCAAAAGTAATAGATAGTAAAATAAAAAGTTGGTTTGCTAATGAACTGAATAAATGAAAAGATGACTAGTTTTTGGAATGAATAAGATGTGGAGGCCGTGAATAATTAGGCCATTTTGCGCTTGATAGATGTGGTACCCTTTTTGATGAACTTCAAGAACCGGTTACCATATTCCTGGGCCGGTACCGCCGATATTGTACTTCTGGGATGACCAAGGGATCGGAGGAAGGTTTCCATTTTCTTTTTGATACCATAGCTGGTCAAGCAATCAATGATGCCTAAGTAATAAATTTCGGACAAGGGGTTATTATCCTCATCTGTTGCCCGAATACCACCATCATGACCATAGAATACATATTTCGACCGGCCAGGGAAAACATTGCTTGGCAAATCATTTTCTCTATCAATGTCTCTCGGGTTAGTGTTGATCAAATCTGACTTATCTGACGATTTCGGATCGAACACCGACAATTTTTGTGATAGATCTGTAGTGTTTCCTTGCTTTACGTCGTGAATCCCCAACAACAATGAATAATCCATTACGTTAATTTTTTTCAACAATTTCACATCAGCTTCCAATTGTTCGAAGAATACTTTCCGTTTATCTGGCCCAAACTTTATAGGGTGTTTTCCTTCAAGCCAATTCAAATCCTTCAAAGTAGCTTGTGATACATCCTTCGCTAACTCGGGAGTTATTTTGGTCACTCTTCCAAACGTAGAACCCTTCAAATCGTACTTGACGTGAATATCACGATGTGGAGGGAATAAATTATTCATGACGATGAAGTGAACCTTTTTCACTCCTAATGTTGTGGGCATTTTGACTCTATGCAACCCGTAAAACTGTGAGATCAACGTATTCGGGTTTTCCTTGACATGAGTGTAATAATCTTTAAGGATTCTTCTCAACTGTTTGTGCTCCGAATGATGTATGGTCTTGATAATAAATCTAAAATCTCGGGAGTAATAGAAGAAAGATCCACTTTTACCTGGTGAACCCAATTCGGAAAGAATATATTTACCTGTGATCGAAACCAAGTAGTCAGCTGGATCCAAGCCAAAACATCCTCTTAATTCTCTAAACACATCTGGAGCATAGTCTTTAAATTTGAAATCATACTTCGAAGAAGGTGTCAATTCGCTTCCATCCATTTTGAAAGATAGCTTTTTAGTTTTTTTGAAATCTTCGTCATTGAGTTTCATCATCACCCCTGAACATCTCGACACAGCTACTCTGATACCAGTTAACATGTTATATGCCATGACGAAGTTTTCATGGCCTTCGCTGATCTTATTTCCTACTAAGACTCTGTCATCTTCCAAGAATTCACGCCTCTTTTTCTTCAAGTTGCGCTTCAGAAGAATGGAGTTACGCATGCGAATAATTTCGGTATTTGTAGATGCTGGCTTGATAGCAAATGATTCGTTTGCGGTTCTGTAGGAGGGGAAAGTGCTCCTGGTGAGTGGTGGTTGGTTTCGGGTCGACTGGAACGAGTGCCTTCCATGGTGCAATTCGGCACTGTCGGTATTCAGATGAAAATAGGAGTTGGAGTCTCCAGGATGTGGGGTGGTGTGTCTCCTGGAACTCACCACAGACTTTAAGGGTTGGTCTTCAGGAACATGCAAAATACGGGAGCCACTAACCATGGGCGAAGGTTCTTGCTTGGGAGTAGTCAGTGAGGCAGTGGTGACCACTGTAGGACTAGGATGTGCATGCAACGGATCATCTTGATGATAAATGTTCAACGTGGTCGAGTACTTCCGGGAGCTGCCATTGACGGTGTCGAATGCATTGATGGTGGACGAGGAGATGGCGTTCTGAGCACGGTCGTCGAAGGACGATGGAGAGGTATCGTTGGTGAGATCAGACGCATCGGAGCGAGCCACTTTGAATGAGGTTGGGGTGGAAGGAACGTTGTTGGTCACGTTGGAGTTGCCGTTGCTCGTCTGTTCAGCTTCTTGGCTGGTCTCGTAGGTCGGGCTGGGACCGGCAGGCGTGTTCAATAGCGACGTAGTGGTGGTGGAGGATGTGACATGTTGCGGCTTAGAGGTGTCACTATCGGAGGAAAACTCCTTGGGCTGGGGACCCCTGTAAGAAAGGATGCTGGCATGAGAGGGCGGACGAGTAGTGGTGTCTACCAGAATCATGGTGGGGTGTGACTCATGGGATGGTTCAGGTGTGGGAGCTGGGTCCTGGGAAGGGTATAATTTCAGGATGATTGGCGGTGGTTCCGACACGGTGAAAAACGGCCACGAGGAAGGCAAGAAGCGATCGAATGGGGAGGCGGAGGGTCACGAGATAGACCGAAGAGGGACGGCCGGTTAATAAATACAAAAGACAGTCGAGTTGCCAGGTTACTCTGTCACAAACTTCAAGGGTGGGAAGTGCCAGTTTTGCTCTACTTGTAAACATTCTTTTTCTCCTTGCGCAGGGGTGTGTGTGGCCCAGAGACGTAACCGACGAGGCCTCGGCAGCCACCACCAGGAGTGGAATCGTTGGTAGAGACACGGGGGCCTCCGCTGGATCCGAGTTGCCAAGCCCAGGCGGGCTCTTGGTACTCTTGGGACTATGTGGTCGTACGACTATACGCGTGGGAGTGACATTGGTGCCGTAGAACCTACTCTTGCTCTGGCTTCCATTTTCAGTAAAAGCATCCGAGCGGCATCGTCGGTAGGGGGCCCGTCAGTTCGCGGCGGTACTGGAGTTGGCGGTACTGGAGTTGGCGGTACTGGAGTTACTGGAGTCCGTGCTGGAGTTGGCGGTGTAACTCGCGCTGTAATTCACAGTGTAACTCGCGGTGGAGTTCGCGGTACTGGAGTCCGGGGTGGGCCTAGAAGCGTCAAACGGTGGACGTAGAATGGCACGGCTGGAAATGGCTCAGGGTCTCGCTATTCCTCGCTAGCTCCACATTTGCTCATCCCTCAATTACATCGCAGTAGCTCCACCGTACCGCACTGGTGGGTCTTACTTGTCCTCCTGTGCCACGGAGTCTTTAACCTAAGCTTATCTGATCCGTCCATGGCCGCCGTACCAGAAACTCCGTGCCGTATTGCCGATCGTTGGCACCCCGCCATCGCCACAATATCGGATTCGCCACTTGGTCCATCGCTTCCGGACCGGATCGAGATTTTGCTTCCTGCATAAACCCATGTTTAACTTCGGAGGTTGCAGCTATAAAAGCCACATACTTACCACCAGCTTCCGACGCCAGACCATTTGAGCCATGGGATTGTTGGGCTGGATTAGTGGCAGAGATGATGTTCGTGCTACTCTCGCCCAGAGGGGTTTCGAAGAGTCGTCGTGTGACTTTGACTGTGACAGTTGCGCCACCACCTTTCCCAAGTCTGTGAAAACTGAAGAGGGCAGCGCCTTTGGAAGCACAGGCGACTACGGCTTACATTTCTTGGTTGCCACGGGCAAATCTGACTGGCCACACTCGGCCACTTCGACTTCAAATACCTTATCCCACGAAGTGGACAACTGGAGCTCGCACAACAACTCCAAGTTCCCCGAGTTGGGCAGCATCAAGACCACGGTGTCGTCGATGCTGTCGGACGAGCTTTTTGTGAACCACGAGTACATCTCTGAAACCAGGGGAGATGTATTGATTTTGCCGTTTTTTGTCTGGATTAGAAATCTACATATCAAAGAGGTCGCGTCAGTGTTGAACAAAGTCATACCCGATCTCTCCAAGTCCAGAGACAACCATGCCAGGGTGCCGAAACTCCACTATCCAGAATTTTCTACCGTCAGATTTGAACTAGACACAAATAGTGCCCACATCATTTTCTGTTCCCATAGAAAGAGGGATAAGAGGTGTGGCATCACCGCACCTATAATGAGAAAAGAAGCAGAACTTTATCTCCGAGAACTTGGTCTCCACAGAGATCACGGTGATAAAACCCCCGGCGGTGTCCAGGTGAGTTATACGAACCATATTGGCCAGCACAAATTTGCAGCTAATGTGATTATTTATTTAAGAAATTCTGGTAAGAATATTTGGTTGGCCAGATGCCGCCCCAACAACGTTAAACCCATCATAGACGAATGTATCTTGAACGACGGGAAAGTATGGCCCGATCATGTCCGTCTTGTTCAAAAATTCAAACCCATAGAATGGTAATTATTACCTGCTAGCCAGTGCTAACTAGCGATCTACACATGTCATCATCATATCCATATGCGTTTATTCCAGCATTCAATAATATCAATTCGAGCTGTTCCTGTTATGTATCTATAGCCGTTAATTTATGGGGTACGCTCGTTTGCATTGCCGGACGTTCTAATACTTTCTTTGCATGGCTTCTTCCCGGGGCTACGAACTGTAGATAAATTTTCCAACCCACGAAATCGCATTAGACGACGGTATCAATTTTGTTCCACAAATAACTTGAGAATGTTGGATCTTTTCTGCATCGAATCTATGGTGTTTCCCTTGAGTTTGTCGATGTCATTAGTCAAGATCTTGTTCAATCTTTCCAATTCGCTTCTGAAAAAATGGCTTTCTCCGTTGATAACTTTGTTGATCAACTTCTTGTAGTAATTGACCAGAATGGCGTCGTAACTGCCAGTTTCATAGGTTTGGATGTCCTTCAAAAGATCAACTCCAGACACCACTTTATCTGTTGCGGCATGGAGCTTTCCGCGGATCAAATCATCAAGAGCAGCAATTCTGCCAGCCTCTGAAGACAACTTCCCGTCGTGAGTTCTGTGCAAACCGGCGAACGCATTGATTTCCTTAACCAACAGGTTGAGCGATCTGTCGCCTTCATACCATTTAGGCTCCTTTTCAGCCGGGTCGAAAAAAAGAATGCTGGGCAAAGCCGACACGCCGTATTTATCGGCAGTATTCTCTGCGGGCTCGGTATCCAACTCCACTTTACCCAATTGAACCGTCTCTTTGTCGTTTACGTAAACAGAATCCGCCAACTCCTCAAGAACGGGCATCAACTTCTCGCAGTTGGGACACCAGGTGGCCGAGAACACTACCACCTTCTTGCTGGAACCCTCCAACACTTCTTTATCGAAATTGAAATCGTTCAACTTCACAATATTCGAATCGGCAAGCTGTTCAGTAGTGGCCTTGATGATTTCTTCCTTGTTCACAATCTCGCTCCCCGGCAATCTGATTTTGGTAATCTGCTGAAGAAAGTTACCGATAGACTCGGCATCTCTGCTTCCGTCATACTCGATCGGCTCGTTCTGGCCATTGAAAAGCTTTAATGTTGGAAATCCTTGGTAGGCGTATTTTTTGGCCATTTTCTTGCCGTCCTTATCCCCATTCACCTTGACGATCTTCAAGGTATCGGAGTAGGGCTCGAATCGGTCGGCAAGCTCCTCTATAGTGGGCATCAACAGTTTGCAATGACGACACCAGTCGGCGTAGAAATCCACAAACACGTATTTGCCGGCATCGATCACCTCGCTCTTGAAGGATTTGTCGTCAACCTGTAAAAGATTGGACGAGGTGGTGTATGCCACCACACTGGCGACGAATAACGCCAACGAAGCAAGTTTCATGGTGGCGTTTGTAGGTGTTGCAGTTTGAATTGCAAAGTGGAGGATTATTAATGGCAGATCATGTGACCAAACGGGTACCTAGTTGCACTGCTAGACGGTGCTACTGTTGATAAAATTACACAATAAGTTAAATTAAATAGGGTTAAATAAGGTTCAAATAAATAATTAGGAGCGGTAACGCTTGCCCTGTTCGCGAAGAACGTTACCAGGCATAGGAATAGTGAGGGTACGGACGTAAGTGTTTTGTTTGGTGGCCACACCGGCATAGGCGTTGTACCAACCCAAAAACGCTGTGATCACACCGGTGACACCACCGGCACGAGTAACATTGACGTGGCCCGAGAAGGCACCACCAGCCAAAAGCATGAACGTAAGGCACAAGAACAGGAACAACCCACAAAAAGCCACGGTGGACTTGAGGGTGCATAATACAAGGATGAAGGTGAAGATGGCCCAGCCCAACAAGTAGAAGCCCAACGCGTTCTCAAACTCTTTGGGGTCTTCATAGGCAGCAACAATTCCAAAGGCATCAAGATTGATGGCGGCAAACGAGAGCCAGAATGCCCCGTACGACGTCAATGCCGTGGCACCAAAGGTGTTGGCAGCAAAGAATTCACCGATACCAGCAAGAAATTGCACGGCACCACCGTAGAAACAAGCGGCACCGACAGCCACGTTGGACACCTGGATGCCCATGGCCTGGGCGTTGTACATCGACAAAACAAAGGTGGTGAAGGCGAAACCAGCAAGACCCACGGGAGCAGGGTTGATGTTCATCTTTGGGTATGGGGTGGCACCGGCGGTCAAACTACCACCGAAGGCGCCCATCAACTCGTGTCTCCAGAACTTCTGGTTACCGATGGTAACAAACTCATCGGAGTCACCATGGATATGGATTTTACCCACTCCCGGTTCAGCAGAAGTAGGCACCGACTTGGTGGTGGAGTCGGAGTGGGTGTCCTGGCCTTGGAACTCTTGTATCAGCTGGGGCTGGTGTGGTTCAGACATTGCGATGGTATGAAGTGCTGTTGCTGTGGTGTTGTGTGTTGGATGAGATATATGAACAAAAGTTACAAGACTCGGTTCTGGTCACGAAAGTAATTAATTCGGAGTGCAACTCAATTTAAACAAGGGAAGCGGTTTACTTATAAACGAATCTAGCAAAGGTTCCGCCAACTAACGTGCACTAGCAAAAATACCCAATGCAATAAAAAATTCTCCTTCCGCTACGCTACGAAACAATCCACCACCGTGCATGTCAATATGTCAATAATCCCGGGCTCGCCTACACCAAGCAAATTTTATTATGGGCAAATTTGACTAAATTTTGGGGGCCTTATTCCGGATTCGGTGATGGTGGCCTGCGATTGGTGTGCCATCGCCAACGCTGATGACCGATCCCAAGATTTACTACCACTTCTGGCGTGGTGCCCCCGCAACAAGTGTGGTGGTGCCCACCAACGGTTATTGTGGGATGATCATAAGCCTTCCTTTGTCTTGGAAAAGCTGGCGTGGGGAAGGAGGGGGAAGTAAGTTTCGGAATTGGGAGTCCCGGTTCGGTATGTGCCCTGGCACGGCGCTCTGAGATGAGAACAAAACGCATTTTCGGCGAGCACCGGTCGGAGTTCTAGTGGGCTTATTTTAGTACAATTTTACTGGTCCTGCGCACAACCGAGATGGGGGTCTTCTGGGCAGGCTGGGGGTCGTCTGGGCAGACTGGGCGGTCTGGAGGTGGATCCGTTGTCCTGGATCACCCGTGTCAGGAGGCCTCCGGGGCTCTATGGGCCCGGGACTCCAATCACCCCTACATAAGACGTCGTTGCCCCTGCCCCACACTTGTCCTCACCTGATTGCTAGTTCCTAACATATATCCGGTGTCCCGAGCACGTTGATTGCACTAGGGACCTGCTGTCACCACCACCACCAACACTGCATTAGTTCTTGGTTCGTATATTACATTCTGTTTTTGATTGCACAAAACAGAAAGTGTGGGGTTATCATACTATTGTGATTACTCACCCCAGCACTGGCTCACATTCCTTCGTATTAGGTAAGCCGGTGTGCATTGTACCTAATAAAGGAACACTATTGACGTCGTCTACTGTGTTCTTGTTCCGTGTGGGGGTGTTGGTCAAAAGAAACGCATTTGCAATTAGCACACAATTACAAATGATAAGCTCTGATGGTGCCACTCCCTTACACATCATAGATGGCACTCCCTTACACTCGACACCGCGGCGGTCGAGATCCTCGATACCTCCACTCATTATGCGGGTTACCCCACATTGTTTACTATTACTATTGATCGAAGCTCTATACTTGGAACGAGAACGTTTTTTTTTGGCCCTGGCCTTCGGCATGGACCGATCCCGTTGTGGGGGCATGTTGGAAACCACCACCCAATTAAATGGCGGTGTAGAAGCGCTTGGCTGGCAAATATTGTTGAGAATTTTTCCCTTTTGGGGCAACTAGATCTATCCTAGAACTTACATCTTGGTTATCTGATTAGGTGGATACAATAGGGTTATTGACACGGAGTTGTCCCCCTCCAAGTTTCGGTCATGACACAGGTCAAAATGCAGTCCGAGAGATCGATTCAGCGTTTTTGACGTCATGCCAACACCGCGGTCGTTCCCCACAATGTCAAAGTGCACGGGAACGACATGCACCATTAAAATCGGTTAGGTACGAAGCTTGACTCAGCAGAGAGCAATCTCTTCCACAAAAGTGGCCTCTTAGCAATTTCGCGACTTCACTATTTCAGAAAATTGGTTGCGTGGTCTAGTTGGTTATGGCATCTGCTTAACACGCAGAACGTCCCCAGTTCGATCCTGGGCGGAATCAATCTTTTTTTCTCCATCAGCAGGTTGTGAGCTGATTTTTTTATATATCACTCCGATCAGCACCATGTTTGCTACTTCAAGGACGATTTTGAGGCACACGTTACCTAGAATTAATGGAGCCGCTTTCTTCTCCACATCTTCCGTGCTCGCAAAGACCTCATTGACGTTTTTCACCAAAGAAACATGTCAATTGTGCACCAATGCTAACGGTGTACTCCAGGAGACATTGTCGAAGGAAGAGCTCAAGGACAAAGACATCGATCTCAAGGTGATAGATATAATGAAACCGGAAAACTCCAAGTGGTTTGACGTATACTGCTACGATGTTCCTGTGATTCATATTGATAGACCTAACCAAGCCAAACCAGTCAAGTTTATGCATTATTTTTATCACGATAAGTTATTGGAGGAGCTCCAGAAGAGTTGATTCAGAGATACAGAGCTCACGGGGAACGGCTTTTCTGCAAGAAGATGTATTTGCAAAGAATTGAATCACTCCGAACTAGGTCCACCAAATTTGGGTGGTGGGTTCATAGAGTGATCCGTTTAAAGAGCTCGCCTGTCAGGTTACTGTCAGATTGGTGAAAACTGTCGCCTGGTTGTCTGGACGAGTACTATGGCACGTCTAATTTTGTATATAATTTCCAGTCAATCAATGCATTGTTGGCATGGTACTCTTGAAGCGGTCTCGAAACACCAAGAGCGTTATATTGAAGATCGGCGAACTAGCAAAGCCAATGGTTCCAAGTACAGAGATATAGGGCTCTTCCTGTTTGTCGACAAACACTGTAGACGGGTCAAGTCGCCGAATCAACTGCCGTTAATAAATCATGTGGGCCATCGATATTCCATGTATCGGCCAATATGAAGCGTTGATTGATCTCCACGGTTGATTTAAGAGAAAAATCCTACTCTTCCCGGGTGGCAGAATAGATCCCGAGAAACTGTAGCCACCATTATGTCCAGTGCTAGAGTTATTCTCACCACCAGGACATTTTGGAGTCCTATCGGCCTGTAGCTGCGAAAATTCATATGAACATCGCGAGTCTCCCTGCCAAATCCACAACTTGTTATCTTTGATTTGGGGATAGTTTTCTTTGCTATCAATCCTATCCAACATGTCTACCCGCCAGAAAGTTGCTTTGGTCACCGGGGCGTCGTCCGGAATCGGCTTCGCTGTGGCCATTGAATTTGCCAAAAGAGGATACAAAGTATACGCAGGGGCCCGGCGCCTTGGGCCCATGGAGCCCTTACGCAACCACGGTATCATCACGGTTGAATTGGACGTATCGTCTACCGAAAGTGTCAAGGCTCTCAAGAAGCGGTTCTTAGACGAAAACGGCGACCGATTGTTGGACGTGTTGTACAACAACGCTGGCCAATCGTGTGCGTTCCCCGTACTTGATGTTACCGATGAAGTCATGAAACAATGCTACGATGTTAACGTGTTTGGACCCCAGCGTATGGTGAGGGAGTTTGGGCCGTTGGTGATCAACGCCCGCGGGGCCATTGGATTCACGTCGTCGGTCACGTCGTTCATTCCGTTCCCATGGTCGTCGATGTACTGCTCATCCAAAGCGGCCATTTCCCAGTATGCTGCTTGTTTAAGACTCGAAATGAAACCCTTTGAAGTAAGGGTACTCAACTTTGTTACCGGAGGGGTGAAGACTAACATAGCCGACACCCGGCTGCTTCCTGACAACTCTATCTACAATATTCCCGAGATGCAAGACGCCTATCTTGCAAGAAAAAACATGTCGGAAAGAAACCACCCCATGGAGCCGGCAGAGTTTGCTGTGAAAGTGGTCAATGACTTCGAGCTGGTGGGGCTCTGGGGCGCTCTTAACTTGTATCGTGGTACCATGTCCCTGCGGTTGTGGTTTGGAAAGACCATCTTGCCCCATTTCCTTCTCGAGTTTTTCTTGATGAAAAAATTCCTCTTGAACAAGGTGTTTGCTGCCCTTCGGGCGAAGTATTCCAAGGTCAAATTTGACTGATCATGGAACCCTACGAACTGATAGAGTCTGAAAACACCGAAAATGATAACGCGGGGAGGGTAATCCACGATTGACCCGTTTTACCATATCTAACACTATGAACAATTCAACTCTGCGTTTCAATTACTAGCACACTGTAGCTCTTTACCATTGGCTACCCGTAAAACTCATAGTATCTGGTCCGGCCCATTTCTGTAACATTACTGAAATCTGGAGCTTCGTATCAATTCTCATTCTCATATGCACGCGCCTCCACATCTTCTCCATCACACTCTTCTAGCCCAACATGCCTCTGCCGTCGTTGTGGTACCGGGACAAGCAATTGCTAAAGATTGGAGATGTCGCCCGATATACCGTACGATACGAGCGGGTGGACCCAACTAAATCGGAGATCTATTTCCGTCTCAAAAACATCGAGAAGACTTCCATCCGGGCCATCCATCTCCTAAATGGGCCGTTTATTTTGTACTGCCATGTGGTGCCATACCGCTATGACCCCCATACTCCATTCCGACCCGAGGACAAGCATACCAGCACTGAAGTGGTGTTCGAAAACCTGATCAAACCAGGTCAAACATTCAATGTCCGGTTACGAATGAATCACAATTCGTATGTGGAGACGGTGGACGATGTCGAAGTGTTCCAATGGGAAATCGATGTGGTGTCCCAGATAGTCATCACCAGAAATACCTCGATATTATACGACTTCATGATTGGAGACGATTTTAAGGGAATGAAGAAGCTCAACCATGGGTCGCTCCAGACGTCAATTTCCTCGATTGGGAACATCATTAGCAACGATCTGAAGGCTGAGGAAGAGTCAGTGAACTTCGGTCGCAGTCTCAACCCCCAATTGACAGTTACGAGAAAGTCCACCGAAGATATCTGGGGAAATGGGCCCCCAAACCCGGGGGAGCCCGTCCATTTGGTGATAGTAACCCACGGGTTATTTTCTAACTTGACTGCCGATATGCTTTATATCAAAGACACCTTGGAACGAAGCCTGAATGAAAATATTCTTATTAGAGGCTACAAAGGAAATGCTGGCAGAACCGAAAGAGGAGTAAAAAAATTGGGCACTCGTTTGGGTGACTACATTATGGACCTTTTGGACGAGCTTCGACAGTCCAAGATCGTGGTGGAAAAGATCTCATTTATTGGACATTCTCTAGGAGGAATTGTGCAGCTTTATGCTATTAAATATATTTTGATACAAAAGGGACCAAATTACTTCAAAGACTTGGGTATACAGCCATGGAATTTGGTAGGGATGGCAAGTCCAATGCTAGGAGTATTGAGTGAGATGAGCTTTTGGATATCTTGGGTTTTGGATATAGGTACTTTGGGCAAAACCGGACGAGATTTGACCCTCTCTAAGAAAATGCCCAATTTGCACGATTTGAAAAAGAACCATTCGTACAACAATGCATCTGTCGAAGAAGAAGCCATTAGAAAATCAAGCACCTTCAAACCAATTTTAGAGGTGCTTCCCGATGATCCATTGCAGACATTTTTGAAAGAATTCAAGCACTTGACCCTTTATGCCAATGCTGTGAATGATGGTATTGCCCCCTTGAGAACGTCTTCACTTTTGTATTTGGACTGGAAGGCACTTGGAGATGTTTCTGAATTGAAAAGAAAGAAGGCCACCAAGGTAAATGATGCAGGACTAGACACTAGTGTATTCCTGGAGCAAGGTCTGACAACAGCAGACCTGGAGGGCGAAGATCACTTGTCACATGGTCGCCATCTGATAGATAGCAACATAAGTCAAGAAAACGTCGGAGAGGTTCCACAAGAAGAAGACGAGCTTGATTCGTCAGAAAAAGGTGCCAAGAAGAGCTTGGCGGAAAAGTACAAGGAGTTTTTACAGTTGAATTTCAATTTTGCCGGAGACGTTTCCTCCAGCAAGAATCATAAAATCAAACTTACACGGAGGGAGAGGCGTATCATGGCTATCAGTGCCAAGGGCACAGACTCGCTTGCCATGGGAGATGGAACCGACCAAGAAGAAGACGATACCCTAAATGACCTGGGTGATTTTGACGATGGGGAAGCGCAACGACCCAAGTTCCAGATTCCTCCCAAAGCCTCAGCAGTGGAGTCGGCCATTAATACCGTGCTTTGCCCCATCCCATCGGCCGAATACATCTTTGATCCTCATCATCGAAACCCGGTGATATTCCATGACAAGTACTATCATTTCAAAGACTTGCCCAAGGAAGATGAGCATCACAAGGTATCCCAATTCAAAACGTTCTTTTTCCGCTACAGTGACTGGAAACTAAAAAAGCAAGTCAAAATAGCAAAGAAGTACCACACCAGTAAACTCAACTGGCGTAAAGTGCTTGTGAATCTTCCTCCCGATGCCCACAATAACATCGTCGTGCGGCGTCGGTTTGCCAACGGCTACGGCTGGGGGGTCATAGACCACATGTGTGAGAACTTGTTCACTGCCGAGATTGATGACGATAATGGGCAGGAACCCAGGGACATTCGGGCCAAGATTTGATTGCCGCAAAATTTCTGTGAAATGAATCGAACACCAAGGGGCCCTTTTATCTCTTTTGGGTGGTTTTTCCCCTTTACGTCACACCCGATCACGGCATTGGGGCGGTGTCAAGTTGCAAGGGGATTAGTTCCATAGGGGAGCTATTTCAGCTGGACCCAGGGGCTTATCACCTTTTGTGGTTGCAATGTCGCAGATAAGGATGCGACACGTGGATTGTTATCTTATCTCTGACCGGGGTCGCGAACCAAGGGTGCTGTCACAGCATTCTTCAGACCGTGTCACCTTCGGGTGTCTTTGTTTGGTTGCCCCCGTGCCACCTGGCGATCTTTGCGAACCCCGCTTGATGTTTAGGGGCTCCTTTCCCGTGGCAACACGGCTCAAAAGATAAGACTTGTTATATAAGGACAATGTCGCACTATCATGATAACTTCCGTTACGTGCAACTAATTGCTCTACAAAATCCACTATAGGATGAACCAAACACACTATGTGAACATTTCGTGTCTGTCTTCTGCCCGTTCGGATATCGCTTCCAAAATCTCATTTATTGTTGTGGGAGCTGGCCTCATTGGCCCTAGACATGCGTCGCATGTTCTTGACCGTCCCGATTGCGAATTATTTGCCATAGTGGACCATTCAGCAAAGGGACCCAAGGTGGCCCAAGACCTCAACACCCTCCTCTTCAAGAACTTAGATGAGTTGTTTAGTTACTGCGACAGTAACCTCTTGAACTACCCCACTGCTGCCATAGTTGCCACTCCCAACCATACCCATGTCCCTATGGGAATGGAGTTGGCTTCCCGGGGCATTCATATTTTGATGGAAAAACCACTTGCTCCTTCTGCTGCGGCATGCAAGACCCTCATTTCATTCTGTGAGCAAAGAAATGTCACCTTACTTGTGGGCCACCATCGTCGCTTCAATCCTTACATCATCGCTACCAAGGACCATTTGTATAAATTGGGCCAGTTGGTAGCAATCCAGGGCACCTGGGCATTGTGCAAACCTCCCTCGTACTTCTTGGAAAAGCCCTGGAGATCCTCCAATGCCCTTGGAGGCGGTACTCTCCTTATCAATTTAATCCATGATTTGGATCTTTTACAATATTTATTGGGGCCCATCGAAAAGGTTTATGCCGAGCTTCTTAGCAAGCAAAGAAAGGACATAGGTCATGACGACTTGGTTGATGAAGGTGCAGCCTTGACGCTCCGTTTCGAGAATGGTTGCTGTGGTACGTTTATCTGTTCGGATAATGTCACTTCTCCATTTCTGTTTGAAGTTGGTACAGGAGAAAATCCCACCATTCCCTTTGACGACTCGATCTCAGGGTTGTACAGAATATTTGGAAGTCATGGCACCCTTTCCCTCCCGGATTTAAAATTGTATCATCAGGAATGTCAAACTTATAGCGACAACAACAGCATGGTTAGTAATGCTTCAGGAGAGCGTACTTGGCTGAAGCCATTACAGTGTGAACAAATCAAGATGAGACACGAAGTGCATGCTGAGCTGAATGGACAATTGGCTTCGCCTTCGCCTTCTCCCAATATCAAAGACTCTCCTATCCATCGGATCAACGATTTTAAGAAACCTCAACCATTTGCTCTCCAGTTGGAGCATTTTGTTAATTTAATCACAGGCAAAGAAACCCAGGTTAAGTGTTCTGGAGACGACGCCCTTAGGGCACTCTTGTGTATTGATGCTGTGGTCAAGTCCATCGAAACCCAATCGCCTCAGTACGTAGAAAAAATTGGTCTGATCGATATTGATTTCGACCTTTTGGACCAATATGGATATCAAACACAGTTATAACTATTTAGGCTACGTAATCAAACGAATAAATTAATTTTTAAATAAATACTATGCATATTTAGCTATATAAAAAAAAGTGGCATCTAGTTCTGTTGAAAGACATCAGCCAAGAAAGCTTCTTCTTCACTAGTGTGCATAGATTTAGTACCAGCAGCAACCGAAGCAGATGGATCACGACCAGCATAACGAACAACGGTACCTTCCTTGGAAGTTTCGTTCATGGTGACAGCGATACGAGGAGCAGCATAAGAGTAAGCACCCATGTTCAAAGGTTCTTCTTGACACCACACAACGTCTTCGGCAGCGGAGTAGCTTTCTAAAGTGTCGCGCAATTGAGCGTATGGGAATGGGTGCAATTGTTCGACTCTAACGATAGCAGTGTTCTTGTCTTCAATCGTAGCACGCTTCTTGTGCAAGGCAGCGTAAACTTGACCAGTACAGAGAACAACACGCTTGATCTCTTCTCTTGGAGCAATCGATTGGCCGACTTCGACATCATCGATGATCCATTGGAAGTGAGATTCACCAGTAAATTCAGACAAGTTCGATCTCGCCAATGGGTGACGCAACAAAGACTTGGAGAAGAAAAGAACCAATGGCTTTCTGAATTGTCTATGCATTTGACGACGTAACAAATGGAACAAGTTAGCTGGGGTGGTTGGGTAGGCGACTTGCATGTTACAGTCTTGATGTTGACGTTCTAACTTTTCTTGAGCTGGGAAGTAACGCTGATCTTCGTTACACATTTGCAAGTATCTTTCTATTCTACCAGAAGAATGTTCAGGACCTTGACCATCGTAACCGTGGGGCAACGATAACACAATACCAGAACGTTGCTTCCACTTGGATTCGGCAGCGGCGATGAATTGATCGATCACAACTTGAGCAGTGTTGGCAAAATCACCGAATTGAGCTTCCCATTGCACCAAGGCATCTGGGGAGGTCAAAGAGTAACCGTATTCGAAACCCATGGCACCATATTCAGACAATGACGAGTTAGAGATGACAAACGCACCTTGGTCTTCAGACAAATTGTCCAAAGGAGTGTAAATTTGTTCAGAAGCTTGGTCGTGCAAAACAGCATGACGTTGGGAGAAAGTACCTCTTTCGACATCTTGACCAGACACTCTGACGTGGTAACCTTCCAAAGCCAAAGAACCAAAAGCCAAAGCTTCACCAGTGGCCCAGTCGATACCTTCACCGGTCTCAACTGACTTCTTTCTGGTATTCAAAATACGCTTTAAGTTTCTGTGGACTTCGAACCCTTCTGGAGTTTCGGAAATGGCATTACCAATCTTCTTCAAGGTTGATTCGTCCACGGCAGTTGGCAAGTGTGGTAACACTTCGGTAGCCAATTCCTTTGGAGACTTGAAGTCTTCCCATGGGGTACTCAACCATTCTCTAGAAGTAGATTCGTATTCCTTGGACTTGCTGAAAGATTCTTCCAAAGTGTTCCACACCCACTTTCTGTGTTCATCGATATCTTCCTTCTTGAAAGTACCTTCTTCGATCAATTGGTCGCTGTAGTAGTCGATAACAGACTTCTTTTCGCTGATCTTCTTGTACATCAAAGGTTGCGTGAAAGAAGGTTGATCGGTTTCGTTGTGACCGTGCTTACGGTAACCAACCACATCAATAATCACATCGGAGTGGTAGTTGGCTCTCCATTCGGCAGCCAAGTTGAAAACAAAGATCACACCTTCAATGTCGTCGGCATTCACGTGGAAGATTGGAGCATTGATGGACTTGGCAATGTCAGATGGGTACAAGGTAGATCTGGCGAATCTTGGGTCAGTGGTGAAACCAATTTGGTTATTCACAATGATATGAATGGTACCACCGGTGGAGTATTCTGGCAAGTTGGCGAAACCCATGGTTTCGTAAACCACACCTTGAGCAGCGAAAGCAGCATCACCGTGCAACAACACAGGCATGGCCTTCTTGTATTCGCCGATATCGTTCTTGTATTGCATGATGGCTCTGGTCTTACCCAAAACCACACCGTCTTCGGCTTCCAAGTGCGATGGGTTGGCCACAAGAGACAAGTTGACGTGCTTACCCGAGGTGGTTGGTCTGGCATAGTTCATACCCAAGTGGTACTTGACATCACCAGAACCTTCATCGAATTCCTTGGAACCGGTGAATTCGGAGAAAATCGACTCGTTTGGTTTACGAACCACGTTGGACAACATGTTTAATCTACCTCTGTGAGGCATACCGATGACGACGTCTTCGACACCGTACTCGACCGAGGTATCGATCAATGCCTTCAAACCAGGGACCACGGCCTCGGCACCTTCCAAACCGAATCTCTTGTCGTTAGGGAACTTTGTGGCTAAGAAAGATTCGAAAGAAGTGGCCCAGATCAAACGATCCAAGATCTGTCTCTTTTGGTCGGCAGAGTACTTGAATGGAGTGGGGATCTCGATTCTTTCTCTCAACCAGTCACATCTTTCCTTGGAAGGAATGTGGATATATTCGACACCGTAAGATTGACAGTACAATCTTTCACAGTTGGCGATGATTTCTTTCAAGGACATCGACTTCTTGCCGGCTTCGGCGAATCTGGGCAAGATACCGGGACCCAAGGTGATCTGCTTGTTCAAATCGGCTTCGGAGAAGTCGTAATACTCCAAAGTCAATTCCTTAGGGATGGCACCACTTTCACCAAAGGAGATTTCCAAAGGATCGATTCTGGCCTTTTGGTGACCTCTGACCTGGTAGGCACGGACCAACAATTGCACCTTCAAGTGAGTCACCACATCTTCACTCATTGGGCCTTGGGCTCCTGGAACAAATCCAGCAGCACCATCAGCAGGAGAAGGAACAATGGTGGGAGGAGCTTTGAAGGCTTGGGAAGCAGGAACATGATCATTTTCAATGTTCTTGAAGTACGCCTGCCACGACACGTGCACGCTCTGGGGATCTTGTCTCCATGCCTCGTACATTTCATCGATATAGTTCGAATTGTTACCTTGTAAAAATGAATCAGTGGAGGTGGCACCGCTGGCCAACCACCGCTTGGCAATTCCCCCGACAGCAACAGGTCTGAGCTGAGACTTCAACACCTGGGCACGGGGCACTGCGCTTTTGAAAGCTCTAAGCATGATGAGATTTTCTTAAGCCTGTTAGTTATATCTTCATCAACTGGAAGAGAAACTACTCAAGTAATTATGTTGATTTTTTCCCCGATGGATTATTGGCGAGAGCATTGGCGTGGGGTGGTATACAGGAATGTCGTGCCAGTTGCGGAGCAGCTCCGACCCCCGCCGGGAGCGTCACGGAGTCGTGGGGGTCCTATGTGTTGGCTGCTGGCCAGGGCCCGGTGCTCGCGACAACTGGGTCCTCCGGGGGGGGGGGATAGCCCATGGGGTGG